>JAHWXV010000799.1:0-14016 GCA_024586415.1 Phrixothrix hirtus | reverse complement strand
TTCAAATTTTTGGTCAATCGCGAGCTTGAGGCTAGCCTTGAGGTCTGAGTTTAATTGGTCAACTAGGAGGAAACAAGGAAGAGAGCGCTGCTTTGGGGAAAGCTTGAGCTTTTTTTCTGTTTCGGGGGCATTGACAAGGAATTTCAAATTTTTGATCAACCGCGGGCTTGAGGCTAGCCTGGTGGTCTGAGTTTAATTGGTCAACTAGGAGGAAAACAAGGAAGAAAGCGTTGCTTTAGGAAAAGCTTGGGCGCTTAATTTTGTTTCGGGGGCATTAAATGAGTTTCAAATTTTTGGTCAACCGCGAGCTTGAGGCTATCCTGGGGATCTGAGTTTAATTGGTCAACTAAGAGGAAGCAAGGAAGAAAGCGTTGCTTTGGGGAAAGCTTTGGCGTTTTTGTTTGTTTTGGGGGCATTAACAAGGAGTTTCAAATTTTTAGTCAACCGCGAACTTGAGGCTAACCTGAGGGTCTGAGTTTAATTGGTCAACTAGGAGGAAACAAGGAAGATATCGCTGCTTTGGGAAAAGCTTGGACATTTTTTTTTTCACGGGCATTAACAAGGAGTTTCAAATTTTTGGTCAACCGCGAGCTTGAGGATAGCCTGGGGGTCTGAGTTTAATTGATCAACTAGGAGGAAAACAAGGAAGAAAGCGCTGCTTTGGGGAAAGCTTCAGCATTTTGTTTTGTTTCGGGGGCATTAAGAAAACGCTGCTTTGGGGAAAGATAAATTTAAAAAATATAAAGAGAGAGAGTTAGCGCAGCAAACATTTAAACATATAAATAATTAATAAAGAGAAATTTTATATCCTGCTATAAGTAATCTTCAAATCGGATTATTAGGAATTCTGAATAAACCTTTCTAGTTATATCAGTTTGCCCCAAATAAGGGATAATGGCCGATTGATGCTCTTTGGGATTTTACAGACCTTTGTGTTAGTACGTAATTTCTTCCTTTCATCCTACTTAATGCATTTGAATTTCAAACAAATTTGTGAGTGTTTAAAAAATACCTCCACTATATTTGTAAACATATCATTTAATCATAGGGAATACCAATTATTCTAGGTAAATTTTGCATCTGTAGGTGTTTGACTCAATACTCTACTTAACAGTGTAGCCTGCTGTAGATGAAATCAACATAAACTTTATAATATCACGTCTCTCTTAACATTCATAACTAATTATTTTAATGCAGAGTACATAAATTAAAAACAACAGCCCATTTTAAAGACGTAGTAGTTATAGAGTTAATTTTCTTAAAGAAGCATATAGTATTAAGAATAACCTACAACTGACAAGGATCTGTATTAAGAAGACCACATCGCAAGAAACCTGCGACATTTTTCACCTTTCTTGAGGTTCATAAAAGATGTGCATTCTGACATAAAACCAATTAACAATATAAGCATCAGTCTTACTTAGATTATAAAAAATTCATCGTATGCATTGTATTTGTATAAGTACATACCAGGAAGTAGTGCTATAAGTTATTTCAAACTAAATTAGACGATAAAATTATATAAGGATATTTTATAGTACTTTAAACAAGCATAGTATAGAAAGTATACTTCTTACTTATTTAATATTTAATATTTATTGTTTAATGTTTAATGTTCAATGTTTAATGTTCAATGTTTGATGTTCAATGTTCAATGCTCATTGCTCAATGCTCGATGTTTAATGTTTAATGTTTAATATTAATAAATATTTAATGTTTAATGTTTAACGTTTAACGTTTAACGTTTAACCTTAACGTTTAACATTTAATATTTAATATTTAATTTGTGTGCAATGTCAGCAGCATAAACCGGTTATAAGACTTGTGTATAAAATAAAAACCGACAATACGACGAACACAAGACAAATAGTTTATAAATAGTATAAAACAAAAGAATTATGCTATCAATTACTTGTGTTTACATATAGATTTGTGATTTTTAAGAATGCGGGAAATGTATTAAAGTTTATATCACAGTATGCGAAATGTTATTATAATAATTGCCCATGATATCAATGGAAGACTTCTTACCCAGGTTTGTTTGTATACTTGTGCTATAAATGTCTTTACGACATTATAAATGAAGGGTCTGGAAGTTTAAGCAACCTAAAGGTGCTGGTGAGTCAATCTTATTATTTAACAGCTTAAATAAAAAAAAATAAGACTAACCTTGGCTCGACGCGTTTCACGTGAATTTATATTGAACCTGAATAATACAGATCTATGTTCAAAGCCCTGACATGGATATATATCATCCTGTACATATACAAGAAATTTCAGAAATCTCCTGTATTATCTCCAGATTAGAGACTTGAGTGACTTGAGAAATACCATGCCACATAACGGTATTCGAGTTTTGCACTAACTAATTCATTAAAGAATAATTTTATAATAGTTTTGTCTTCTAATTATAAACCCCAGTAGGCGCACTGCAGATATGGTTATTACATCTATGTGTTTGGAAAAAGCGAGCTTATCGTCGAAAAGGACTCCTAAGTTATTAATCTCATTACGATTTAATTATGTGCAAATAATATTACAACTATATAGTATAGGGTTACTTTACGTGTGTAGGAGTCAACGTTACATTTATTGGTATTAAGATCTAATTTATTATTTTTGTAAGGTTCTTTTTTAATCATTGGTATTTTATTAAATTTCAATATGTCAAATTGAATTAATTAATTTACGTCTTTGAATTGTTGGGTATTTCATTGTGAAATCCATAAATTTGGTTGTAAAATAAAAATAGTAATGTAACATTTAAACTAAGCGCGCCCCTGTGTTTTGCGAATATGTAGATAAAATCGCCGGGAATGCGATACGAATTTTGAATGTCAGTATTAGAAGGCCGTTGGTTGAAGACCGTCATTTAAAACTCCGCACTAAATTTCTAATCATTTGCTGCTTTCTTATTGGAAAATTTAATTAATAAGGCGAATTAGTCTTGGTGATATGTATTTGGAAAGTTTCGTCAAGGTGCAGTAAAATCGTTGGCTTTCATAGGAAAGGACTACATATGGCAAGTCACCCGGACTGGGATCGTCGGCATATTCTTTCACACGGAGCCGAAGTTAGCCCGTCTTTGTTAGCTGACATACGTTTTAATCCGCATATGTTGATAAAAGCTTGAACTTCAACTTTTTACGATAACAGAAAAGCATGTTACCAATTGATGTCCTTTGCATTTTAAAAATAACGTAATGCTAAATTATTTACTTACGGGAATGAAGAATTCATTAGCTCAATTACAATATTGCACGCCATAAGAAGCAATCGTAATTATAAAATTTCACTTTGAATAAAATTGTTCAAATAATGTTGTCCGCTACCTTTTAAGTTTATATTTTCGTTGATAAAAATTGAATCAAATTTAAAGTAAATGTTTAAAGTAGTTTTTTGAATTAAAATAAATTGTTTTGTTTGAGTTCTACTTCCGTACCATTGTATTTGAGTTTGTTCGAACAAATTATAAAATAGAATTTATCGTAAAATTATCTAGATTTTTAGTAAGTTTGATATACGAGGTGTTACGTTAAAAATTTCTTTCGCAAACGAAAATTTAAACGGCGAAAAGTTCAGTTATTGTTTTTGCAATTAATATTTGAATATTTTAGTAAAAGTAAAAGGTACGGCATTTATTTAAGCTATATTTTAAATTACTTTTTTTAATATTTCACTTCCTTATGTTTAGCTACAATATATGATTTTTAAAATTTGCATCTTATAACACCTGTCAAGTTATAACGTTAGAATATCGCTAGCACGTAACAACTGTTACTTATTCTCTAACGTGTTTGATGTTAGATGTCGTTTACCTAACGCTATCAGTTTGTTCACTGTAATTTCCATTTTGTTTTGTAAATTTAAGTTTTGCTTTGATAAGCGTTAACGGAGAAAAGCAGTTTGTGATCTGTTTTCGGCTATTCTAGAGTACTTTATTTTTGGGAATATTAATTGTAACAAATTTCTTATCATTTATAAATATCGAGTGGCCTAGATCCCATTAAGGCAAAAGTCAATAACCTAGTTTGTCATCTTGGTGTTCCGAAAGGGATAAAAATTTAAATGTAGTTTTAGCAATCATTGTTATTTTTGTTTGTTGATATTTATTGCCAAACTCACTCGCAGTAATGAACGAATGTTTTGTTTTCTTGTTCCAAGGACCTAGCTTTTATTTAGGTTTGGGTAGCACCAGAACTCAGAAGTCGTCGTACGTCTTGTCGTGTAGGGTGTACCTATGGCGCCCTTACCGGTTCTTTCCCTTCCTGCAGGTACCATCTGCGAGTTGTGGACGAGAGCCAAAGCCAGCGTAACGAACCCGCCCACGCCCCTCTCCGGTTAGTTTCTACTAAGCTAAGCCACGATAAGAGTCGTTTTCTATTGCAACACGAAGAACCGAAGGGTTATTGTAAGATCCTACGTGACAACTTTACACCACTTTTGTACTTTATTAATTTCAAGTTGAAAGTTAAGGCAACTTTCGACAGATGCAATAGTTGTGAAAATTTTGAGATCGTCTGCGAGTAAGTTTTTCACATTCAGGTAGGTAGTTAATGAATATGAAAAATAGAACAAGGTCCAGATTAGATCCTTGCGGAACCGTTGATGTTGCGGTGAATGAATTAGGTTTAAAACCAGTATAAGAAACATATTGTGATCGCGAAGTTAGGTATAACTAGAAAAAGCTAAGCAATGAATCCGTAAATTCATTAGTCTATAACTGCCAATGTTATATGGAGTTGTTTTTGAAATTTTCCAAAATTCAGGAAACGTGGAAGTTCTCAAAGCGAGATTGAAAATAATATACAACGGGTAAGGCAATACGGTAGTAAAATCCTTCAATAGAAATGACGGGATTTGGTTATGAACTGCGATCATTTTATTATCGAATTGGCACAATCTAGCGACAATAATTTCGCCAGAAAGTCCATGTATGCATATGGAAGGATGACAAATTAAGGTTGTTTAATGAAAGCATAGCGTTAGAATCTGCAGGCTCGTAAACACTACAGAAATATTTTTTGAAAGTATTAACAATAGATTCAGGGACATGATATCTGCTATCATTGTGATACATCTTATTGGAATTTCTCGATACATTGCGTTTATATTCAATAAATCTCCAAAATAAGTTAGGACAACTTCTTATAATGTTATTATTATTGTAATGTTTCATTTTTGTTGTTTAGTAACTACTCCAAAACGGGACTATTTACGTATTTAGAATCTTCAGTGAAGTTTACTTACTTTATAGCATAGAGTTTAAAACCGCCTTAAAATACAGGGTGCTCCATCAAAAAAAACAACTTCGGTACACAACGCATATTACGAATACCCTATATATCTCTAAATAAGTTTAGAAAATGGGCTAACCTAATGCACATATGTAAAAATCACCCTGTATATATATATATATATATATACATGGTGATTTTTGTCCTTATAGAATTAGCAATGGAAAGTACGTGTCATTTTAAGAAAAAATATTTATAAACATTGGTCTTCAACCAAACATTCTTTTAGCTAAGATGTTTAAATACATACTTCACAGAACATAAAAATGTAATGCAAAAACAAATCAAAAATATTCACTCTTTTAGGTCTTTTAACGCGGCTCTTATAGTTTATTTCAGGTGTTCAGATTGAGCTCTAATGTCCCAGTTCTAAAGAAAACAACAGTATTTGATATATCCTTGCTGCATACCAAGTAAAATGGAAATAACTTTTAAATCTCCATAAACCTGCCATTGATGATATTCAGATTCTATAGATTCAATGAGTAAGCAACGTGGACGATGCTCAAAAGTCCAATTCACCGTATCGTAACAGCACAAGAGAGTTTACGCATGATAGCTTGATTTAGGTGATTGGATTGTAGAGTGTATCCTGTGGATTCTATTGAGGGCACAGGCTACCTTGCGTATAGGAGCTATCATATATGGGACGAGCCGGGAAAAAATTTCTACGTCGAATCAATTAAATGTGGGCGTCACGTTCGTAAACTCCTTAGAAGTGTCTCGAGTCCTTAAGAAAAAAGGATATGGGCAGGTACGTGTACATTAGCCGAAATGTAATAACCTTTTATTCAAGAAAATAAGTCGCTAGAGCGGCAATTCAGTAATAATAAATGAAAGTGGTACATTTCACAGGTATATATTTGGGTCGCCGGATTGTCAAGTATATCTGTTTAACAAGACCCGAGAGCACTTAGGGGGTCACCAAAGTTAAGTTTATCAAGTATCCTATACTTGTATCTTAAAATGGCTCTAATAGTATCAAATAACCAGATAAGTACTTTCTCGAAACTTTTCCCAGAACAATTTTGATCTAATGCTGTGTCAAACGATGTCCTTAAATCATTATACCCAATATTATAAACCCCTAATTTTGTGCTAGGTAAACTAACTGTGGCCAAAACTAGCCCAAAAATAGTGTGTTTAAAAGAAGAACGTTTGTCTAATTTTGTAACTACAACAATAGAAGCGGCCGACCTATTCCCGTACAATATTGACAAAAGAACCCTGAACTATTCAAAAACCTATAGAAATACCCTTGACAGTAACAGTTTATACTAAACCAATATTCAAACTCCACAGTGATAAAAAATCATATAACTAATGTGACTGCTGGGTACACTTAAATAACCTCAGTATCTACCTGCCGCCATTAACGATGCTAGAACGTATCCTATAACTAATTTGACTTCTCTCAGTCTCTTTCGTTATATGGATGATGTCCACATCAATTCTAATCGCATTGAAGATAATTAAATCGCATTTACACAGCTTTCAAATATAAAAAAGTGCACCATATAATTTTTCCATCGCAATATGATTATAACAAAACCAAAATAAGATCGAACCTTGACAGCAAAATTACTGGCTTTTCTGACGTCCCAGTTTAAGTAGTTCCTACTGTATTTCATATCCTAAGCGCATATCAAAATTTGCAAATAAATATCTAAACTTCTCAAAATAGTCCATTCTTTATATGGGAGAAGGATAAGGTACTGTCAAATCAAGTTCGATCTTGAACTTCTTGCGAAATTGTCCAAACCAAATACTATAAAAGGTAGATAAATCTAAATAACATAGCCTAGAATAGCTCTTTACGTACCCTATATAGAACTATGATAAACCTTCATATATGATGGTTTTAGGAATTTCTACAAATCATGGTGTTATTTGGATTTGCCAATTGTGTTGGAAAATACTTTCTATTTCTAAATTTAGTTTTTGTAAATAACTAAACAATAGATTTGAGAGAAGGTTTAAAATAATCTAGTTTCAAACACTTGCACTTTCATTAGATCTCGAGTTGATAATTTCATTGTATATCAACTTATGTATTCTGAATGGATGAACTACATACGCTGATTCTCAAAATAAATTAATTGGTTTGAATAATTAATTGTTATTAATTAATAATGACGTCTTGCGTTTTTAAATACGCGTGTAACTTGTACAATGCGAATTTTAATCGAAGTTTATTTGATAACCTGTATCAGGTAAAAACTTCTTATTTAATTAATTGAATTAGTTAATTTATCTGGTGGATTTTCTGACAGCCGCAAAAAGGGAGATGCAACTCGGTCACCTTTGTGAATACGTGGGATCACCTTTATACCCACACTAATCACACTTGGCTTGCAGCGAAAAAGATAAGGTTTTCCTTCTCTGAAAGGCTTATATGTGCTCGCTTTGGTTGACATGGTAACAGAACTTTAGTTTTCCTGTGCCCAATTAGACTTGTTCATTTTAATACACATCGTTTCTCTCACTTTGCAAAAGGTCGTTCTTATTAGTTTGCGAGGATATCTTTCCCAGACTTCTTTATTATAATCCTTTTACAACCCTTCACTCATGTTTATCGTAAAATTTTATATTTTATGGCAATCCTAATTTATCTTATCACTAGTTCTACGAAACTAAAATTATTTAGGACTGATACAAATTTCCATTAAAGTGGAATTTTGTGAGACTTATATGAAATTATCCATAATTATGAGGAATTTAACAATATACAAGCAAAAATTTAGTGATGATGACGAAAGTGAATCATATCCGAACATTTTTTTCATTTTGCTTTTGCCACTATAGAACGTATCTGTTAATCAAGTAACAAATCCAGAAATTATTATATGGAAAAATTCGAGATCTTCATCTGCTCGATTTCGTCGGCCAATAAGAATTCAATTTTTGAAGAAATACTGAAGCCACTGTGAACGAGACAAATTACGTTAAATAACAAAAGCTTTTGAAACGATTATAAACGAAAAAGAAATAACCGTACCTTATAATCATGCTCTAACAATGATAGATGGTAGTTTGCAATGCAATCACTAATACTGCATCTACTCAATGTTGTTATTTATGTAAAGCAACATCAAAAGAATTTAATAATATCTATGCAATCCTACAAAAGGAGTTAAGAGGGGATACTACAGCAATAGTAATGTTTACAATTATCGTTCCCAAAATACACGAAAATAATAATTTAATCAATTTGCATATCTATATACGTAAGAGAAAGTGGCGTGTTACTTCACACCAAATTCTTTTAGTTGAATTGCCAATTTTCAATAGCCTATAAGATATATTTTGGGTTTCTGACTTCCATATTTCTTTCCAATCTACTCTCAACCAACTCAGGCTAAAGACGTTTGTAAAAAAACTATTCAGTTGCGCCTTCATTATTCTATCATTAAACTCGAAGTCGTACGCTATAGATTCATATTTAATTCCTAAATTAGTCTTACAATTGGTATTAACCATCTTGATTTCATGTCTTCATCGGAAGTGATGTTTTTTGCAGAGTAAAGACGTTTAAGTTTCGTTATGGTTTTTTCATCGATGTTGCCATGTATTGGTCGATTGCATTAATAAATATTCTGCACTTTGTAATTTTTTCTCTGTTGATTTTTCTAGAGAAGCAATTGCCTTCTTTTCAAACATTCTGCCATGCTCAATGGCTTTGCTCCATATAGGTTTTGGTCTTATAATCGACATGATTAATTTTTTTCGACTTGTACGGAGTTTTTTGCTCATATTTTGTAAACTCTAGAAGCTATTATTTTTTACTTTCTTTCTCTGTACCAAACGGAAGATTCATGTTCTAATTTTGTTTGATTTTCGATCAGTTCTAGTGCTGTTGGCGTTTTTTTACGATTTATCAAGTCTACGTCATTTCTTATTCCATATTCTTCTGGAGGGAGATCCGGGTTACAACATTTCTCCCCGCAATTTCCATCAGTGTCAGCATACAGCCGTAGTTTTAGATTGGTTCTATTTTTCAACTTATTTCGTATATTTTGGTTGTATTTTCTACTTTTTCATAATTTGGTAAAAGTACCAAGATTCCGATTTAGTGATTTTTTTAAACAATATAAAGAGGTTTTTTGTATTGAAAGCAACATCAGTTGCTGAACATCGTGCTTGGTATGACCGTTTGATACAAAAATTAATTCTTTTTCTATTAACAAATTTTGTAATAATTCAATTAGATTGTTCCTTCATGTTATTATTATAGTTTTGTTTTGTGGCTGAGATCTTGTGATGTAGAAATTCTCTTGCCCCTCTTGGCTTCAGCTACTATGATCATTTCGCTAAACCTACTAAAATTTTATCGAATCTGGAGAAGTTTCACCGCTAGTAGGAATTTTTAAACATCACATTGACACCAAATCTTCGCTTTTACTGCTTTATCTGAGAAGAAGTCATGCTTTTTAAATTTGTCGATCGGGTTTGAAACCGCGACCCTTGGATGTAAAGGTAAACATGCTAACCACTATATTAGTTGATGCCTGCTATTATTGTAGTCAAATATCACACTCTTTGCATGTTTACCCAAATTTTGAATTATCAATATTAATTTTTCGTGAAATGCTGTAACGAATAATATTAAAATAGTAAGAGTTGTTAGATGTCTAGCAAGTTAGATCATTGGTAGATATATTTACGAGTTAATTGAATGTCTGACATCAGTGTGTTACGAGAGTGGTAAGACTCATTACTCAGAAATCTTATCCCAACGTACGACGAAATCGCGTACTTTTATGCTAGTCTTACTCACGTTACAGGTATTTGCAGTTCATTAAAGTCGAGCACCGTGTATTGATAAAGAATTAATTGAAGTTGATAAAAAAGCTTGATTCTGGTTATTAAATTAGATTTCGTTGTATACTTTTTCAATTTTTTGTGGAAGTAAAATTTATCAAGAAACTCTAAAAACTTAATTATTAAGACCACTTGTACGGGAAAATACGGCGTATTTCGTACAATTAATTTACTTTTTTTTGATTATTTGTGAATTAAAAGCCTTATTGAAAAAACAGAAAGATGTGTCCCTTTGAAATACTTTTTTGTATGTACCTCGTGTAAAAGTTTGAGAAAAATTAAATAGTAAATTACAAGCTGTTCAACTTTATGTACATAATATGCAGTTATATTTATTACTGAATTTTTCTTAAACTTTTACAAAAGGTCCAAAAACTACCCCAAAGGGGTCTTTTTATATTATTTAAAAAGGTTTTCATTTCGGAAATTTTAAAAAGTAAAATAAATGTGTAAAAATAGTGCATATTCTCTTGACCGATAGTGCAACATTTCAGATTTCGGTAGTAACTGTGCACTTTATTAAATCATAAAATAGTTTGTGTTCTAATTAGTGTACGGCTGCTTTTTCAGCATTTTGAACATTTATTTTAAAAGAAAGGTAGGGTTCTAAAAAAATTTATTACATTAAATCACATTTCTAAAGAATTCGAATGTTTATAATTTCTAGAAAGAATATACGTATATAAACGTATTTGCTATTTAAAACTAGTTAACATGTTTTTAATGCCAATAGACAATCAGAAAAATCCCAATTAAAATTTGCAATTCTTAGAAGTAATTTATTACTTTCTCTTACCCCAGATGAAATATAGGCAAAAGAGAAAGTATTGCTTTAGTGGAAATGCACGTCTTCGGATCCATTGAGCCCGAAAAATATGTTTTAGAAATTGGTCTGTGTTTGTGTGTGTATGCGTATGCATGTGAGTATGCGTGCGTGAACAGGATATCTCAAAAAGGAAAAGTCGGATATAAGCAAAATTTTATATTTGTTTTTATTCATTTGGGGACGCTAGTGCTACAATTTGCCTAAAATCAGATAACCGAAAGTGCCACTTTACCCTTGTAATTTTTCAGTTTTCCGCGATTTTCTCGAAATCGGTCCTAGCAATTTCTTTTAAACTTACTATGTTTCTTAGACATTTAATGCACTTTCATATAATCTACGCGGTTTCTCATAAACTTTTCCGCAAATCGAGTAACGGGAAGTACTTTTACCGCTAACTCTGAATAAAATAACTATGAAACCAAGAGTCTTGGCTAAATGAAGATTTATATTTGAAACCATGACTACCTTTTTATGCAAAATTAAGAATTTGGTTAAAATCGAATAACCGCAAGTACTATTTTATTTCTGGCGCTTTTAGATATTTTTCGGATTTTTTGTATTTTTGCGATTTTCTTGAAATTGGCTCTTACGATTTTTTTAAACGTACTATATTTATTAGCTATTTAATTCCGTTTTATATGAACTAAGCGAGTTATTTAAAAAATGTATGAAAATGGAGTAACCATAGAGTATTAATTGTGCACAATATATCTCAAAAACTAAACAACATAGAAAAATAAAATTTTTATTTAGGTTTTCTAGTTTTATGGCATTCGACGGTAACAATTTAGTTAAAGTAGAATGGTCGGAAGTGCCACTTTATTCTTGGGATTATTAAATGTTTTACGATATTCTCGAAAGCGGCTATAACACTTTTTTTAAAACTTCCTAGCGGTCTAACGTATTTTATACCATTTTACATAAACTTTTCAGTTTATCTGAAAAAATGCGTTCAAGTGTGAAGCAGGAAAAGCGCAGGAGTTCTGCATTATTTTGCGTGTCCAGTAATTTAAATGGGTGACCGTTGTAATTATCGTTGCCAAAATAAACTGTAACGCTCTGTATGTTACATTTAGTTTGGTTTCTATTAAAAGGCATACTTAGGAATTCATTAATTTTTCTTTTAAAAAATTCTCTTATGAAATACAAATTATTGGTTAACAGTGGAAACGTTGCATTTATATTTCTAATAGCATTATTTTTATTTGTGATAGGTAATAACGTTAATATCGAGGATTAACTTCATTTTTATATTAAAATATATTGAATATTAAAAATAGAATATTTGCTTTAAGAAAACGGATTGTTACCGATAGCATTTTTCAAGGCGAGAGCAACGAGAAACGCAGGTTCGCCTTGAACAAGCAGTCGTTTATGGGGTATACTTGCGGCCACAGGTAATTCTTCTTTCCTCCATTTTTTTTCGTTTTTGAATTATTTTATGGCTTAACTAAATTATTAATCACCGTAAACGATGTTGTCTGAAGAATTACCTGTCGCTAAGAGCAATTCTCAGCTGGTATGTTTACGTCATTATTCACTTTCTTTGATTTTCAGGGGTTCTTTTCTAAATTTTATTTTATCTGATACCAGCCAGCTGATTCCTAGGGTTGGAGTGTCGCGCTAGAGATACTTTGAGACAACTTTATAAGACCGTTTTTTTTTATTACTGTTACTGCCGCTTCCGATTTGGTAAGTCAAACTTAATTACTGTTGTTTATTTTAAATTGTCGCATGTACTACCACCGTTAATTGGTGAATTGAGGGCTAAGAGCTCGGAAAAATTACTGAGGTTCTGTGTCAGTTAATTAATTGTTCCTACGATTGCTTTCATGGCATTTCCTTTATCTGAATTGATGATCTCAAAGAACTATTTTGTTTCTACGATTCTTTTGTGTTTATAGTAGGAATTATTCTTGGAAACCTTAGCTTACAAGGATAATGCCTTAATTACGTTCATAATACAGATTGACATCAAATTATAATCTTTAGAGCAATTGCTACCGTTTTTGCAGAAGTTGTTCTCGAGTATCTCCCGACAATATTTAATTAAATCGACTATATTTTTCGATTTTCAAAAAGGAGATATTTTCAAAATTTTATGGTTTTACCTTTATTCAGTATATTTTTTTGGCTTCGAAAATTACAACAACAATTTATTTTCTATTATATTATTGTTTTTCTCTTTGATGCAAAAAGTTGCTATAATTTTCTGAAAATTCAATTTAAAATTTTAACGTTATTCCTAACTGTGTAACGCCCAACGACTAATAAGCTGTATGGTTTGCTTATATATATTAATCGTAGCCTTTTCTGGTATGTGATCGGTTTACAAATGCCTCGGATAGTTTCAGAAGGAGAATGGGCCAGAAGCTGCATTAGCAGGCATGGAGTACGTTATCTGTATGAAGTTCGAAGTGTTCGGAATGAATATTATAATTGGTTTAGCTAAAATGAACTAATTACTTAAATAAAATGGAATGGGGATATATACAGAGGTTGTTAATGAACAGGAGATGTTTGGATTTAAACAAAGGGGAATTTGTACATTCACTCATCAAGTTGTAACTTAAATTTTATATAGCACACTGTATAAATAATACTCTTTACTTACGACGGTTACTTTAAATATTTTATTCTGGCCAGATTGTTGCAAATTGAATATTCTTAAACGTGTAATTTATACTGTATATTTTCTATACTTGTACAAATTGATCTTCCAATATTAATTGGAATATTTTACTAACCCTTATTTTTACATTAATAATTTAACACAATATGAATGTAACATTATTTATTTATTAACCAAATATTATTGCATGTCGGAAATTATATACAGTTTTATTTAAATTAAATATATACAGTTTTAAAAGTCAACAATAAATATTTGTTGCAATTGAAAAGCTTATTTAAAAAACATCTATTTTCAAATTTTATTTAGCTAGGTTCTTCACCCTTATCTGAGCGAAAGTGCGCTTTATTTGGTCTTTGTAAATCCCTATAGGGGTCGTTAGCGTCTGAAAGCGTTCAATATCCGCCAACTTCAGATCGATATGTCTAATCAAACTGTTG
>JAHWXV010000798.1:0-11421 GCA_024586415.1 Phrixothrix hirtus | reverse complement strand
TGGTGCTTCATTTCCAAAAGTTAAACGAAGCGATTCTAAGCATTGTTCCTGAGTTAGGCCTTTACGAAAATCGTATAAAATCATCCAACGAAAACCTTCACGAGTAATTTCCATTTTTTCACAAAATTGCTTTCTTTACATGCGCACTGGAAATAAACTACTGTTTCAATTTCTAAGCCGCCACGGATTTTACAATACAAAATGTCAAATTTTACGAATATGGCAATAAATTATTGCACTGGCGACATTTAGTGGTCATTTGTAACAACATAAAAGGCAACCCTCGTACCTGCGCGAAGAAATATGTATAATGGTACAACAACGCCTAAGGGTTAAAATACTTTAGGACGGGTCTTAAGGGTGAACAGCTGCTAACAAAACTGCAGTAAAACTACATGAAGTGTCTCAATGTTAATGTTTTAAGCATTTTATAGTTTTTAAACAGTTTTATTGGAAAAATACAGATTCAAAGTTTACACCTTCTTTGAAAATTATTTCTTTCGTACAAACGGCGGAGAAACTTTAAATTTGAGGTCCACATGTGTTGCTTTGTATGCAATTGTTTTTTTTCAATGCATTACATTTTTTCCTTTGTTACGTTAAACATTTATAAGGCAGACACCGCATTTTATTGTCATATTGTTCCATTTTCTGCTAAAATTCGTTCGTTAACCACTGAACGTAATGTTACTCAGCACAGTTTGAGGCCCCTACTTTGCTTCCGCTAATTTTTGCCCAAATTGTTTTCAGTGCAGTATGTTATGAGAGCGTATCTGAATTGTTTCGATGGCGTGTTTTAATGCGCAAAGAATGGAGACTTCAAAGACTAGAGAGGGGACAGGTTATCTTTTACGTCGTATCTTTCCATCAGTGAGCTGGAGAGGCGTAGTGATGCTGCTGTTACTGCAAATTGTAGCGACCGCGTTCAAGTATTTATGCCTTCATTTTTTTAGCTAAGGACATATCTCCACTTACTTACTCTGTTGATGAAGAGAATCAATTTTCAGGTTATCTTCGGTAGTTATCTTTGTATTGTTAGTCTCTTCCGATGATTTTGTGACGTTTCCCGTGAAACCGTTGTAATATCGCGAAACCCATCTAATGTAATTCCGAAAATGCACGTGTAAAACCGCGAATACACGTGCATTTTCGAAATTGTGATGTATTAGTGATTCCGGAAGTGCAATAATTAAGGCTTCATTAAAGACAAAACAAACTTTAAGATTGTGTCAAATAAATACCGCGCACTAGTGTATAGTTTTAACTTATTTTAAAAGTAAAGAATTGCTTAAGTAACATTGGTCCATTGGCAGCTGCTCCAGGCTGAGGCGATTACCAATAAAATCTTGTATAAGATATGTTATAAGTTAATTAGTAAAAATTGCACAACATAATGCAACAAATAAATCACCGTTTACTGTCCGAAATTATTCGAAATTGTAATGATAACCCAAAAAATTAAGATAACAGAAATTTCAGTTAATTTAAATATTAATTAATTAAAGAAAAATAATTAAATAGTATTACACAGCATTGCGCCATGTCATGTAATAATTCGTTTAAAGCAAATGTATTTGTTATCCAAATTGATTAGATAGAAGACAAAGAAAACCGTTGAAATCCATATTCGGAAGAACGAGAATATTTAGCTATAAATAAGATGCTTTTGTGAAAGAAAGGTAGTCTTTGTATGAGACTCAATACGGGATATTGCTTCGCGCATATCCATGCTAGACCGTAAAAGATTTTTTGTAAAGTCAGGCTATTTTGTAATTAAATTTTGCAGTGATCTTTGCGTGACGTCTTGTGAACTCGCCAAAACTGAAAAATCCTGAATGTCGTTTAAATTAATAATCCGTTAAAAACGCCGTATACTAGAGATCTAACTATATACGTTCAGATTTTAGACCGCCGTTCCGTGCCGAGTTGCTCTGTAACGAGGACGGACCGAAATATAGAATAACATAACACCGAACCTACAACAGAACCGATCTTGGATCGACTACAAAGAAGTTGCTCTGTAACTATCCGACTTCAAGCGCCCGTCAGCGTCGCTGTGCATTGAGTTGTACTGATAGCGGAGGCACAACTACGCTGTACCGAGATTAACCGTCACATAAAACGTCTTGCCATCTGCAGGCGAGTTACCATGCAGCGACCTGCAAACGAAGCCAAAATCCGCGACGCTTAGCGATATTGAGTGGCAAGAAAGGTCGCAAGTGCACGCTAACGCCACCGTACCAAATATCCGTCCCTGATTAGTGCCTGTATAAATTACGTACACGGCGGCCGCCACAGTCGACCCGCTCGTGCCTAAGTCTCGAAGTGGACTGCCGACTTTTATGCTCAAATGTATCAAGAGCACAGATCTAGGGAAAGTTTGCAAATTACCGGTCTACTTTGGCGATCACTTCTTCATTGGATGAAAATTTTTTACCATCAACTTAAATTTTCATATTTGAGAATAAGAAATAGGCAAAAGGGGTAAAATGGGACGAATATGGTAAGTGTGGAGCAGTTTGGATTGTAATTTATTTATATATTTTTGCTGTTACAAATAGCTGAACACGTTTTGGTGTATTATCGTAGTAAAACAACATTTTATTCTTTGTCAAATGTAAGTGATCCTCTTTGATTTGCTCCGTCAAGTTGAAAGCATCTAGAATCTTGGCCAACTTTTCCTGGCCATCTCTCAACACAAAATCACGCACTTTTGTTATCATTCCTGGTGTACAGGCAATTTTACTGAGAACGCGGAACTTCTGATGCAAGTTGTTTAAATAACTGTTAAATACAAATTAATAAACAGATGTTCTTGAAAATTAATAAGACCCTAACCGAAGAAATACATTTTACCAAATAATATTGATTTTATTCTGATGGTGCCATCATTTGAATTTTTACCTGATTTATTAAATTAGCCTGTAAAGTTAAGACGCAACATATTTACAAGATGCCTGCGATTGCCTACACTTGGTTTCCAATTGTAGTGTATAATCATACGGTATCAGTGAACCTAGTGTTTATTGACTGATCCCAAGAGTACACTAATTGATATATGTTGACAAATGAAGTATTCACTAATAAATAAAAATCATGTATTGAATCAGTTCCTCCATCATATCTATTACATAGGAAATGCAGGCAAATAAATTGTTGGGACTGAACCGCACTTATCAAATACATTCTAAGGCCTCCTAATTTATTATCAAAAACGTACTCGCACTAAAAAGTTGAAACTGCTATCATTTCTCGACGTAATCGCTCTGCACACGTACACAATGTTAATAACGCTGTCGTCACGACTACATGACCGCCCCAGAATCTTATTTAGCGGTGTGCTTAAAAAATCGATGATACCACAGCGGAACGACCTGAAAATTTACGACTTTCAGCTAAAAATCGTTGATCGATGAAACACCTCAAGGTTGTTGCCATGCAAGATCGTGTCAACATATTCAAGTGATATAGCTACGGTGATGGCTATCCGTTCAATGGTCAACTATATACTCTAATGGCGAAATCATGTTCGGCTAGCTGTTTTAGTTCATGTCCCAGTCAAGTTGTTAAAAATCATTTATTAGGCCTTGAAATTCTGTTTTAATATGAGGTTCCAAAGATTTTGTATTTACAATATTTTATTTACTGTATGTAAAATTAATATGTTTTCCTTTCACTCTGTCTAAGGATACTTATCTTTATTTAAACCCTTATTGTTTAAGCAGCAGATAACAGTAATACGATTAAATAAACGTTTATTTAAAAAATCAAATAAAATATTAACCGCACTATAGAACTCAAGATTTCAAATACGAGTGTATTGATATAAAACTGAATAAATCAATATATAAGAATTACTAAGATACTAAAATATTATTAGTTTAATAGTCCAATATCGATAGCTTAAAGAACTATACTTAGTTATCGAGTTGATTTCTAATATTTACGCAAGACACTGTTATGTTCTACAAAAATTAAAATTAACACTTAAATGAAATAGTAGGCATCACAGCGGTTAATACTGGGCTCTTCTTAAGGTAATACTACCTCCAAATAATCTTCAGCTTTGAGAAAGAATAAATATAATAATTGCCTTTGTATAAATATAAATGAACTTTAGCTACCGGTACGGAGAGTTGAAAAATAAAATGTTTATCTAATTTATATCTTTTCGCATCCAAGTAGTGGATATTTATATATGCATACTGATAAACTGACCTTTAGAAATGTGGATTCTCAGCTTACCTCTGTAATTTATTAAAATACGTATTAAAATTTGAGTGCATTTGAATTCAGTACAAGAAGGCCAAAAATCTCAGATGTGGTAGTTATGCAGAATACGTAAATTGTGTAAGTAATAGGACAGATATGAAAGTTTTTTAAAATAAAATGGTTCAGAACATAAGTTAAATATTCTAGTTCTACTCGCAGCTCCTAGCATGTCGTATAATTAGCACATTTTACTTACAACGGTGCAGTATTAATATGAGATAACACCGTAAATGAACATTTATTGAATTGAATGAGTTATTTAGAATAAAATAGCAATCCAATTTAGTTGTAATGAATAATTTTAATAAAATGCCAATCCGTTTAAGCACTGGGTCCTTTTTCGATAGGTATCGTCATTGATAACAACTCCCAGGTACCCAAAAGTTGCGATTATATTACCGTAACATAATCCGGCAGTCTTCTATAATAACTATACACAAAGAAAGGTATTAGGTCAATGCCAAAGTGAATTAGTTAACGCTGTCTACACGCCAATATGAGCAATTACTTAATGTTTCATTGACACATGAACGCAATTATATTTCTAATCAAAATACAAATTCTGTTCAGGAATAATTATTTCCTTTTTTATTTAAATTTACCAAGTAGGGTGAATCTACAAGCTATACGATAATGAAATAATTCCTAATAATAGATAACAAATAAATTGAATGCTTTGCTAAAACAATTAGATCAATCTGTTCAATCTAGAACTCCATGAATAATTCAACAAAGAATATTCAAAATATCTTAAGCTTTGAATAAAAAATCTAATTTTTTAGTTTATTTAATTTTGTGCTAAAAATATGCGTCGCAATAAATATCCAAAGTAAAAACTCAGTAAATAATTTAGAATTTAATCCATCCCCAATTTATTACGGCGAAACAACTCTATTAATCATGAGTACTGTAGGCGATGATATTCTCTGTGGAGAAGGCATAATTCAGATGTTGCACTCTAGGTTCAACAATAATAGTTTGAACTTTGTATTCAGTGCAGCTATCTCAACAAATCGACACTGCGCAAAAGCGTACGTTTACGAAAATTTCCTTCAATCCCAATACGCCATTTTGAATAATGTTAATCCATGTAAACAAAATAAACGCATGCACTTACTTGAGTTTCGAAAGTAATTAATTCCCAAAATTTTTGTTGCTACCTCACTGAATTTGAAAAATTAAATCTACCCACTTACTTACTTCCGCCCAACATCAAGCCAGAACAAAGGATCAATCACAACATTTAATTAATACACAAATTTAAAGTACGAGTATATAATTCCATAGTTTCAACCTCATAATGATTAATTATAAAATTTGGAATAGAACAGAAATGTAGGCAAGCGGACTTATGTGATTAATTTAAGCGTCGTGAAGAAATGCCGATAAAACTAATACAAGAAACTAACGTCTTCACTACTACAAAACTACGAAGCCATTTATGATGCCTTAATTTAACGTAATTATTTAAAAAATTGAATGTTTTAGTTCAGTATTTAGTATTTAAAATCCAATTTGTAAATAATTTTGTTATTTAATACCAATTAAATCTACAAGATTTATTTACTACTTATTTCCAAAGGAATTTAAGTATTACTACATAAGTATGCAACCAAGTTAGCACAAATTAAACGAGGAGTACTCTCATATATACTTTTAAACTAATCCCAGTGACAATTAATATAGATTAAACCGTTAATACTGAAATTGTAAGAATATCGACCATGTTAATTACGCTATAGACTTAATATAATTTATAAACGCAAACTAAATCTTAAAATTAATAAAAATTATCTATGAATTTTATCGAACACGTTTTGCTTGAGTCAATTTTGGTCTCTTGAAGAAAAATACATTAATTACACGTGCAAACGCTCGATTATTAATTGTTCAATCTGTCGCCCTCAAGATAAATTGGTTTCTTGAAATTAATCCGCGAGGTAAGCTTTCTCGTAATGTGACCACTTATAACAGATTATAAGTTTATTTGTATAGCACGGTCTTTCATGACCGGCATAGATCAAGGATAAAACGTTTTCTTAACAGTGGCATGATGAAATAGACTTGACTTTAACATCTTCGGGTCTTTTAAGGGATTTTACCTCGTGTCAGAAATATTCGGGTTGTATTTTAAGTTTCATTAATAATCAATAGAATCTGAATTGCATGGCCGTTAGTTAAAATTTTCAGGATAATTTACATTTTCCTTGGTACATGACCTACGTTGGTGTTCTTATTTCTAGGATTTAAATTTACAAAGCTCCACACAATTTGTTACTGAAATGAGATTTATGTACAGTCAAGAAGGAGAACTACAAGTGCAATTGGTAACGAGATTCGGTTGACTCGTAGCAATCATACAAAATAATTAGAAGGCGCATCCTTCTCAAAACAGCTATTTGAAGCGGCACGTGTGATAGCTCTACTAAGAATGAATATATGCAAACTAATTCGAATCTTTGAGTAGGCGTCGACTTCTCATTCCTACTGTACATCACGTACAATTCTTAATTTTGATTTTGTGCAATATTGGATTAACTTGTATGACGATTTAGATAATTACCAAGTTAATTAATTATGAATAGTTGTATGGTTAATTATTACTATTAGTTTATGAACACGACTGGTGCGCGACTGAAATTGTCGATTTGTTTTAAAGTAATGTTTGACCTTATTTGAATAGTTTCTACAACGAACACACATTTTTCACGTCCATGACAGTACTTCCACTTTTGTCGACAAATTTTGATGAGTATTATATGACGCAAGTGGAAGAATCTGATAATCACGCGCC
Organism: Phrixothrix hirtus; assembly: GCA_024586415.1. Classification (NCBI taxonomy): domain Eukaryota; kingdom Metazoa; phylum Arthropoda; class Insecta; order Coleoptera; family Phengodidae; genus Phrixothrix; species Phrixothrix hirtus. Next base: position 4,355 of record JAHWXV010000798.1, on the reverse strand, counting down.
ATTTTGCGAACGTATACACCGCTATCTTTAGCTAGCGGTGTCTGATAGTTCCGTTAACGAGTAGGCTAGTGCTGCTATCTGACCGCGCCCAGCATAACAAATAGTCGCGTCTTTTTAAATAAATTTTCCACGTCTATTTATTTCCACTCCTGAGTAAAACATTATGAAACTTGAATTAATTGTCTCTGCGATTGTGGGTGTCATAATTAATCGATCGTATTTAAAATATTAAAAGCAAAACCGGTCTTACTACTGAGTCCACTATTTATAAAGGAAAAGAGGAACCTTAGAAAACTGCGAGAAGCAGTTAGATACCTCTGCAATGAATTCGTCTGTGAGAATCCCTCGAGACGAGGAAAACTTGTGAGACGCTCTTCGTGCCACTGCATCTGTTTGATGAGTTTGAATTGACATTAAATCAACGTCAACCTTAAATGATGTATATACATGGCGAAGTAAAAAAAATGAACACGTCTTGATTCTATTCTAGGAATCGACAAGGTTCTCTAATTGATACGTTTGTTTGTTAGTCTCGCAGTATGAGGAGTGTAATTGTTTTCATGAAGGGTATAAAAAATATGGCAATAAAATTATTTGCTTTAAGTATCTAAGAACTATTTACATATATTTACACAATGAAATTGTATGTGATTAATTATTATAATATTGTTGCCATTAAAACTAATTGCCTCTTCATTTACGCGTAAATGGTGCAAATGGCCCTAAAGCTTTTAACAAGCTTTTATACCGAAATTTTACCCTTAATTAAATATAGAAATCAATTACCATATCACATTAGTTTTAATTTTTACATTTCCTTAAACGTATTTGTTTGACTTTTGGTTTAATTTGTTTTTACAGTTCTTATTATATTTTGCATTTTCGGCGTTTGTTTGTTAAATTGGAATATTTTTTAAGTGGGAAACTTGAACTTGATTTTTTCCTTACTAACAAGCTACTTTCGTTCATTAATTAGGTGAGATAGGTAAAACTCAGCCTACTTGACATTCTCGGACAATTATCGATCCCTTTATTTTTTATAGACAATATTTAAGACACGTCAAGAAATTTTCAGAATTATCAAGGTAATTTAAAAAATATAATGAACAAATATTTCAAATAATGGATAAACGGAGTAGTAAGGATCTAATTATTTTCCAGACAAAGCAGGTCATTTTTGTGATACATGTGCTGACTTTAAACAACTTGTCAGCGCATCACTATTTCATGATTTACGGGCTTCATTTATCACGCAACATTCATCTCGTTCAATACCTCGTCCATCATTCCTACGATTTCACTTTCCCTCCACCCAACCACACGGTCTTTGCTGTTTCAGTTATCTCCTTATCCCCTGTGTACTTCCTCGGCGCTGGTTCGGCTGCAGAATTATTCAACTGAAAAATTCTTAAAACGATCCTTTTCTATAAAAAAGATCTTAAAGTCAATCTTGTTGGAACATGATTTGAAATCTTACTAAGGGTTTCTGGGCGCACAACAGCAAAAATATGAGAAGCTTTATAGGTTTATCGTATCGAATTTCAACTTTTTCTGTATATTTTTGGTATAAAACATTTTTGTTTCTTTCATATATCAAAAATTTATCGAACGATATTAATTTGTATACAGTTATAAAACTGCTATAATTTTTGATTAGTGTGGCAAAATAATGCCCTTAATTTTTTTCTCGATATTGGACTTGTCAATTGCGATTAAAATTTTAAACACACTCTAAGCAACAATCAGGTAACTTCAGATTAATCACAAACATCAAATATTTAAATTTGATACTTACCTAAGACTGATACAGGTGAAAAGTGAATTTAAAAAACTAAGCCTGTTATTCCATGCTGAATTATGCGATATCGTGTGCGTGTAAAGAAAATTGCATGATTTGCTACAAATACAAAATCACGCAGTCTACAAAGACTAATGAGGTATTATATATAGCCAAAAGCTCTACTAAAATGAACAATAGCTGTTCAGAAATAAGAATTGCGGATGAAATATTTCATCGAGCGCCTTAAATATTTTTGCAAACGTTTTTATCTGTGCCTTTTTAATCTCAAGATGATTAAGCAATGTCTTTGCTACAAGCCTTAGGCAACACTTTTCTTTATAAGTTAGAACACTTCTTTCATATCCGTTACTTATGTTCTTGCATTCTCCCTAGAGTCCATACTTATCAGATATTTGAAACCATCCAGTTTCTCTTTCAATAGTTAGCTTACACAACTGTTGTTTAGTGACTCAAGCATATTTTTTTAAAATAAACTTAGTTGTCTTAATATTTTGCCACCTCTGTAACTAAAAAGGCCTTTCTAAGATGTAAAATTAGTTGAATTCGCATGAATTTTAGTGCCGCACAAGATGAACTACTTGTTTTTTATTTTATGACTATACTATTAGAACGAAATATTTCCAACTACGCCTATAAACGTATTGCTTCATGAAAAATCCACTAGATTCAGTTGACTTTAGTTGCTAAGATAGCTAAAAAGGGATGGTGTACTATTGTACAGAAAGACAAATTAGTGCGTTTATTATTACACAGAGTCGTTTTCGAAAACATTTCACAAGGTACGCTACGGCTAAAAACATGTTCTATTATTGTCATAACGGTTAAAAGTAAAGGAGCAGTATTATAACCAAGACGCTGGCGTCTATCTCAAGTCTAGTCATCGAAGAACGTAGAACCTGCTAGAGCAGCCCAGGAAATTCAACAACAAGAGCTACGCCTAACAGGGAATGAATCATCGTTTTATTCGGCAGATTCCCCTTTCAGACCTTCAGTCATTTCCAGGGGTGCATTTTCTAACCGAACGGAAGAAAGAACAAAAGCTTGGATACGGTACAAAATTTATTTTTCGCACAGTGGCGAAGTAAATGAATGTTAGTTTTGTACTGACAAGCATCTACAGAACTTTCAACAAAAGGACAATTATGACAAAAAATGACGTATGGGTTGCCCTGTTAAGTCATGGTGAGATTTAAATTTTCTTTATCGACGACTAAGGAAATGCGGCCTGGTCCAAGTCCATATGGGAAAACGAAATTCTTCCAACTTTGTATGCCACTAAACTTTCAATGCACATGCACCGTTTTATGTTGAATAGAGCCAAGTCACACGAGGTTTTGCATTAAACGTTTAGCGTACGTGTGCTGTCCGATCACTTTCCTCAACGTTATCAGGTGACCACATTTGGCGACACGCAGTCCGAACATCAACGAAATTCTTCCAACTTTGTATGCCACTGAACTTTCAATGCACATGCACCGTTTTATGTTGAATAGAGCCAAGTCACACGAGGTTTTGCATTAAATGTTTAGCGTACGTGTGCTGTCCGATCACTTTCCTCAACGTTATCAGGTGACCACATTTGGCGACACGTAGTCCGAACATCAATCCTTGAGTTTAGACAAAACTATTCAATCACAATCCTTGAACGCTGATGGAACTCAAAAATCGTGTGCTACAGTTCTGCTGTATAATCGATAAATATTTGTGCCAATGAGAAATGCAAAATGTAAACGTAGGAATTAGGAAGTATACAAACAAAATGGTGGTCACGTTGAACATGTTTTTGTAAATAAGCAATGTTCGTATTTTTGTGGTTGAAAGCTTTCTAATTTGTGAACTCTTTGGTGTAATACTGAATTTAATCTAAAAAGGAGTGGATCTGTATTTCGTGCGTCGTCATATTTATTTTTGCCATCCATACATCCAGACGGAATCTCAATAATAGTAGAGACGGTTTATCGATATCGTCTTTTTGATAGTACACATTGTATCAACGCTCCGTTTTAACCAAGGTCGCCCGCCACTGGCGTTAAAATCGCTTAAATGCTGTTTTTATACTTTTTTTTAATATTACATACATTGTATCAACGCTCCGTTTTAACCAAGGTCGTCCGCCACTGTCGTTAAAATGACTTAAATGCTGTTTTTATACTTTTTTTTTAATATTGCATACATTACCTTTGTGTATTAATTTTAAAACTTAGTTTCCGCGTCAATCCATATTATTTTAAAATAATTTAGCATAAGTTCCTTTTATATTTTTGATTGTCCGGTAGTTAAATGAATCACGTTCATTTTGAAATTTAGTTAATCATTTTCGTATACAATACCATAATTGAAATTAAAATCGTTTGTTTTAATTTTCTCTAGAATATGGGTAGTTTCTTGATATTTTCTTAGAAAAAATGTGGGTTTCGTAAATGGATTGTTGTGTACGTGACATGTCATGCGTAAGGTTTCCACAAAAGAACTCCGGGGTTTTGAGGTTAAATATTTTTATTAAATCAAAATCTTAGTTTAATGTGTTATACATGAATTTGAAGGTAATATTCTC
>JAHWXV010000779.1:0-21821 GCA_024586415.1 Phrixothrix hirtus | reverse complement strand
TACAATATATATATATATATATATATATATATATATATATATATATATATATATATGTATGTGTGTGTGTGTAGATGTAGCAGGAGATTTAAATAAAGTTTAGTTTAAGGTTACAATATTCAAACTTATTTTGCCAGTAAGAATTTATTAAAATGTTGTATGTTGTTCTAGATATTAAGTTACATCCTTAGAGAATAATTTTGAATAAATAATGTACATTGTTAAACAACTTTTTATTTCAGCAGTGTGCTGCTAATTAGAAGACAATAAAGTCAGCATTTTGAGATGTATTCGTTAAATATAAAGGTCAGTGAAGTTATTCCAGTTATTAAAAAATAAATATCTAGTAGATACGGAAAATAACAGTGAGAGTTCTCAATAAGATTGCTATGCCGTTAATAGAATCCATTTTACGTCAATTGCATTCCACGCTAAATTCCCCAGTTTCTCTTTGTCACCTTCTCGCGTCTCGAGTTCATTCACTACAGCTTGCAGATAAGAAAGATTAAAGAGAATTCTAAGGAATGCCTAAACTGCATTAAAGTAATCTGATTAGAAATGCCCTTTAATTAATTATTCAGGAAAGCTTATAAAATCGCTAAAATCTTAACAAAAGTTTTTTTTCTTAAGATTACGAATTCCTTACTGAAAAGTTAAATCTTTCTCTCGGCGCCAGTAACCCTTTCTTTTCAATCCTAGTTATACTTCTTGGCAAGGCTGGAAATTTATTGAAAATGTTTATTCTGGTAATAATAAACATATTAGCATTTTTAGGACTTTAGCTGGCTTCTTTGATTGAGAAACTGCACTGCGTATTGGATTTTATTTTATATGTATGTATAAGTATGTATCAAATATGTTTAATTTTAATATTTCGTTTAATACTATACTAATAAACTCTTTAAGTAAATAGAATTAAAAATTATATCATTTTAGAAATTAACATACATATAAATACTTCTACAAGGTTAATGAAGCTGTTGATACGACCCTACAAAGTACAAAACAGATACAACTATTAAATTTTTTAATATACAGGGTGCCCAGGTTATAGGAGCATTATCTTAACAATAAATGAATCTTGGCTTGCGTGACAAAAAACGTCGATAAGTCATGGGTCTAAATTGCATTCTTTCGAGATATTTGCATTTATATTGCTCAGTCTGTTCATGCCTTTTAATTTTGTCTACTGTACATCTTTAGCCAGTGTATGACGCATACGATTTCAGACCACCATTAATGAATGTTTTCAACTGACAATTAAATACCCGCTAATGTATTGATACACTAAATTCTGTTTAGAATAATGGTTTGATTGTCTTCTTTAGAATTTCGGGTAGTCTTTTAATTATGCAAGTTTATAATTTGTATAATTGCTTTGGAAACATTTTTAAAATAACTTTCACTTTTAAAATTTATATACATTACCACACTGCTAAATGTCTTCAAATTGTTTGTGTATAATTTAATTTTATGAAAATAGTTCAAAATTCAAATAATAAATAAGTATCATAAAAATTTGACGTAATTTCTATGCTACAATAAATATCTTTTCAAACAAATTAATGTGGATCAAACGGGCAAGAATTTAAAGAATCAATGATTGCTCCCTAGTTCATATTTATACAAGTCGCTCTGATATAGCAGTTTCATCTTTATATATACATTATACTGTACAGTTCAGCAGTTTTAACCTGAAAATAGCCAAGTCGATATGTCGGTTTAGCACGTGCTACTTCAGACCAGATTTATATGTTTTCATCTTTAAATACACTCAAAATAGAAAGTTTTTGTTTTTATGTATCAGGAAATGAGATTACCAAAAATATTTTTAATGAAAGTTATACATAATAAATTAATATGTTTCAATAAACTGTTAGAAAAAAAAAAGGGTAAACTTAATTCTGTCTATAAACTTTCGCGTTTCTGTAAAAGTGCATAATAAGTAAAGTATGAAACAAACTATTAAAATCGTTTTATATCAACAATTGCCGTTACTTTAACTAACAAAACTAAATACATTGGATTTCAAAAATGTTAAAAACTTGTATAAAGGTTTAAATACGTAAAATAAAATACAAATTATTGAAAATATAAATAAAACATACAATTTAATATATCTTTAACCACGGAAAGCACGATGTTTTATGCCAAATGCTATTTTAATAATAAACTGAACTTCTTTGACTACTTCATATTACACACAATGTCTTTGACCCGCGTATTCTGCGCAAGGTGCAACTTTTTCTGAGTTTACAAGGGCCGACCGACGTGTATGTAAACTTAAATGCTAAGCATTCAAAAGAGAAAAACTGTATTTTGGCGTTTTCTTGACAGTTTGCTACTTTACTTTTAAGTAAAAGTATATATTTTGCATGTGTACCAAAATAACGGCTCCCAGCTCAGATTTGTTAAATTTGTTTAGTTATAGAGGTTTAGATTCCATTTCATTTGTGGTAAAAAAGGAATCAATTTAAATAGGGACAACCGAACCAACAATTTGACAGACAATGTATCGCCAGTTTGTTTAATCTAAAGTAGTAACTACAATTAGTTGCAGATGGATATAGCAGATACCTAGGTGGCACATTATTTCCTAAATTAGAGCATCAATTTTGATTTTTAAATTACTTTTATACAGGATAACTAAATAAAGTGTACTATATTGTAATATATTCTATTGTCTTTGGAATTTAAGCTAATAACAAAAAACGAGCAGAGGCCTATCACGAACTTAACTCGAAATTACCTTTTTAAAACACTATTTTAATATTAATATTACTTAATTCAACGACATATTTTCTGTATGGAAACTTATTTCAGAACTAATTCAATAGAGAAGGTTAGACCTGCATTTCGACGTGAGTTTAATTATCATAATCGGCGTTGAGCTCCAACTCATAAAACTACTCTGATATGGATTAATCGTTGGCGTAGGAATGGTTCCATACAAAATTTGAAGAAAACTGGAAGTTCGTACACCTGAAAACATTGAACGGGTGAGAAGTGCTAAGAGATCTGTCAATAGACAAACCCTTGCTCTTATCAAAAGGCAGCCTTCAACGAATCATTCAAAAGGACCTAAAAGTCCATCCATATAAATACCAGTTTGCACAACATCTCAGCGAGCAAGGCAAAGAATCAAGACTAACCTTTTATTTAGATAATTTGAATTTACATAGAGATTCAGTCCATAATTTAATAATGAGCGATATGGTTAATTTTTACTTAAAAGGTATCGCAAACAAACAGAACTTCAGATAGTGGTCTGACCAGAATCCTTTAGAAATTTATACAAAAACCTACATGAACCAAAAGTTGTTTTTTATGTGGGGTTGGATCACATGTTCAAATTTTTTTGAGAATGGAAATGGTCATTTTGTTACAGGCACATCCGAGCGTTACGTTCTTATGCTACACACTTTTTTGCTTCGAAAATTAAATAGACTAGGATTATTTAACGATGCCTTTCTATTCCAGTAAGACGGAGCAATGTCTTATACGGTGAGGAAGTCAATGCGGGTTTTACGAGAAATCTTCAATTGGCGACTTATTCTCGATTTGGGGATTTATCTTGGTCTTCCATGTTCCCGGATTTAACGGCTCCAAATTTTTTTCTCTAGAGATATTTGAAGGCCAAAGTTTTTTCCAGGCACCCAAGGACAATCGAAGAGCTTAAAATTGGAATCCGGAAGCAAATTCAACAATTAGATGAAGATTTGCTTCGTCGCGTCATGAACCACTTTGGGTCCAATATTTTGGAATATGTTCAAGTTTAAAGAGGTTATCTAAAAGATACGATTTTTAAAAGTTAATAATAACTTAGCCACATGTGTTTCTATCACATTAAATCACAAAGACGTAGGCACAATTTGATATAATAAAAATGTTTGTTTTGTTAAGTTATAGAAATGTTATTTTAATAATAAGTTGGATACTCTATTATGAGGAACCATGCATATTGAACACATTTAAATCTCCAAGATTTGATCAATATAAAGAAGCGTTATTTTATCATATAAAGCCAACATGTAGATAGAGAAATATTGCTTTTATAAGCTGAGCTACTTGCAATAGTTATTTCCAAAATTAGCTATAATCCCAAAAAACTCTTATTAGCTAAGGTTTCAAATATTCAAAGATATTAGTCGGAATATCAAAAGTTATTCCGAAATATGTGTTCCAGCAATAACTTGCATGCTAAAGCATAACTCAAGCGATGTAATTGTCAGCTCAAGTAGCAATTAATCAGCATCATATTTTATTAAGTAGTTTCACACACTACGAATCACCTCTTTGAAAGCCTTTTACATATTTATGTATATGTCATTAGTAGCAGTAACTACAATTAAAGGTGAGATTGATTAATGATTACAGTTCAACGAGAATAACAGCTGAGGTTAGCAGCCTGGATTTCATAAATAAATACGAGCGTTTGTTAAAAAAAGCAGTACTATGACTAATAAATCTAGACATTAGTATCATACGAGTAAAAGCAAGTTCTTTTAAAGCATTTAATAATATTATGAATAATACAAGTACGAAATTATCTGAATTTTTCAATATTCATTTCCAAAGAAGATTGATATTCCTTAAGAAAGACGCGAGTGAATATTTTATTATTAAATTATGAATTTCTGCAAAGAACTGATTTGTACTCTTAAAATCTACCTTGGGATGTTATTTCTAAAATTAGTTTATACATAGCAACGTACTAAAAGTAATGCTTCGTCATTTCTGAAGTAATACATTTACAAAGTATAATGCTCTTATATTGATGTACATAAAAGTGTAACACTAGCGTATACACTAGAACTCAACAACAAATATTTCTTATAAACTCTTATAAAGTAAATATTTTCTACATTACGAACATCGATTATTGATGTAGCGGCAGAAAAAGAACAAGGATGATGAATCGCACCATCATACCATGATTTGAAAATAAATAATGTAGCTAAAAGCTTAATAGCACCGAAATAATTTTTGATGTTGCTACCGTTACAGTAAAATTCTGTATATTTTACAAATAATGATAAAGTTTAAAATATTTTTATAATGGATTAATAAGAATTTTTAAGTAAACTATGCACAAAATTTCACTAAAATATTTAGAATATTCCATATTTCAGTTAGTACAATACATACACATAATTTTATCAAACATCGCTCTGTAATAAATTTAATTAAGAAGAAGCCAAGGAATCTAGCAATGAAGTATTTTATCACTTCGTGTTTAATTGGTACATATTTACGCTCAATGAGTTACACAGCTTCGACATTACATTCTAAAGGCGATCGATACCATTGTAAAAAGTATGAAACAAAAGCAACTAATTCATCAATTTATAACAGAAGTACTTTAATTTTAAACGAATTTACTATTTCGAAAAGGTAAAAATTAAATTAAAACTGTAATTTCTTTTCAAAGCATCATTAAACAAAACAATTTATTAGTGTCCTGATTTGTCATTCAATCATATATCTTGTGAAGGTTTGAACGATTAGACGAGATTACAATTCACAAATTTTAATTCATAAATATTACCTAGGCTTGGTTAGGTTAGGTTACTTAAAGTGATAGGAATTTAAGAGTATAATATCACAAAAAGGGCTGAAAATATTAACTTAAACAATAATTATTGTAAGAGAACAATTTTGAATGCATTTTGAGATCTGACAATCAGCTTTGAACAATTTCTAGATTTTTAACGCAATTAGCGATAAAGACAGACACATTTTTATATGTTACAGTATACAAAAATGTATAAAAACAAGTCAATAGCGCAAAAACGTAATTAACTGTCGCGATCAATACAATAATTGTAGGTCGTCTTGAAGACTTATATTTCCAAACCAAATGATAATTGTACGATGAGGGTAGATCAAAAAGTAAGTTACACCTCTTTCTTATATTAGACAAAAATATTATCAACCTGTCGACATAGTTGCCAAGATCTGCCAAACGCTTTCCATATCGTTTTCCCATTACCACCTACCTAAAAATGTTAATCAATTTGTCTTCTTCGTTTATAATAAAATTCCTACCTCTTAAGTTTTGGATGAGAATAAGCAGGTGGTAGGTGATATCACACAGTGATAATCCGGGGATATAAAAAGATGCTGCCTTACATCTCACTTGAATTTCCTTAGAAATGCTTGCACGGCACTAGGTGAATAGGGGAGAGTAACATTATTGTGCAGAAGAACAACTACATCACTCAATAGTCTAGGCCTTCGATTTTTACTGTCATTTCTTAACTTTTCTAACGTAGGATAGTACAATTCGGAATTGAAAGCGATTCATTGGAGCATACATTTACTGCAAATAACGCTTTTTGCATCGCAAATGACCGTCGACATAACCTTTTGAACCAGTGCAACTGTTTTATCTCTTTATGGCGATGGCGATCTCGCGCGTTTCCATTCTGTCGATCCCCGCTGTGCCTCGGTAGTGTAGTATTTTACTCAGTTCTTGTCTCTTACAATGATTTTACTCAAAAATAATAACGCACGACCATAATCCTTTGCACAATTTACGATGATTTTGTTAATTATGAATAAGCATAAACGCACTACTGTAGCAAATGTTAGGTTCACTTAGAATTACTTTAACTTTAACGCGACGGTTCGAAAGAATGTTTTCACTTACGCGCTGTGCGTTGCCAAAGTCTTCACACTTGAAACCCGTCCGAGGCTGGATTACTTGTTTTCGTTTGTTCTTCGATTTTTGAACAGTCATTGCCATTTTATGATCACGGGGGCATCGTATTCTCATCAGATTCATCGATAATTTGGCGACAAGTTTTATTCCGATTATAATCTTTTTTCAAAAAAATCGATCGACAGAGCTCAGTCCAATAGAACGCTTCATATTCACATAGTGACTACTAACATACTAAACCGGTTACAGCGTTGTCAAAAATAAAGGACAAATTACGGATAGTGTTATTATCAAGGGAAATTATTCTATCCCTTCTAGTACAGAAACACGACGCGGATGCATGCGCTACTCTTTAGAAGCTATCTAGGCACAGAACTAAGCAATGCCACAAAACAAGTTTTAGCTTGCTTTACAAAAATATACACTCCACCTTCATACTTCTGTAATGGGAAACTGCATTAAGTAGTTGTTAAGTTATTATAAGTTAAAATTAAGAATATTTCAAATGCACGTTGTGGCAGCTGTATTAATCGGACAAAGGTGAACGATTGTTAGTTTCTTTCATCAACCAGTTTAGCAACACACAAGTACAATAAGCTAGACAGGAAATTTCCAATCATTAAATTTTTGACAATAACTTCCTTGAATCGAAGTCATTGAATTATAAAGAGTTTTAATAAAACCGTTTTACTGAAAGGTCTCGTTTATAAATCTTAGTGGTGATTCTATTGTGTCTATTAACATTAAATGGCGACCCTTTCTAAGAACTCCTAACTAAAAATCATCGGCAAATGGTCCTGCGTGAAAATATCGGTACATGGCCCTACCAAAAATAACGCCTATACACGGCGAATGCTACCGAATTTTACGTATTTTCGCATTTGTACAAGCCGAAAATAGTGGTGGATTAGCAAAAAATTTCTCTGATTCATTTGAATATAAGAAAAATATAGTGAAATTAGTGCTCTACACTTTTATTTTTTTCTAACGTTCTAATATTTTTACGGGAGATCTAAAAGACACTACAAAGAAGATGTGAACAGAAGTAAAAGTGAAAGCCAAAAATAGTGAAGTTAAATTGACTTAAAAAATTAGGAAGTAGATATAAATAATTATAAGTAAAACTGATATACTGTGTGGAAAAAAGTCAATGTGTAGAACTTCGTGAAGCAATTGAATTGTGTAGAAATTATATTGACAACGCATCCCTTCGAAATGTCATCCGTGCCAGAATTCAGATATATGCAGGACGAGGTTAAAGTTTTTTATCGTATTTTATTAAAAGATAAGATCAAGCTATGACAACGGGCCAGAGTCCTACAGCGATTGGAAAAATTAGAAAGACCTAAATCAAGATGTCTTGGCCTTAAGGGGTTCTTTGGTAACTCAGCAGACATCAAAATTAGAAAATAAGCAGTACCTTATAGTGAAGGTATTAGTAAGGGTTTCAAAGTGTCACATTGTAATGGGGTAAATCGATTAAACTTCAAAACTATTAGATTAAAGTAAGTTGATAAAAACATTAAGCAATCGTTGATTTTCTAAATAAAATTAATAGCAATCGGCTGTGGTATATTTTTCTCGTATGCTAGCAATCAACAAATAGTGATATAAAATAAATTATATAAAATACTAAACTTTTAAAATTAATAACAATTTTGAGAAAAGAACAAAAGCTAAACCAATAGAAACATGATCGTTTATAAATTAGAAATTAAAAGGTGCTACAGTAAATTTAAGGAGTGTAGTTGAACTGAGGAAATTAGCAATCTACAATTTCCTAGAAGTAACAAAAAACTAGGTGGCATGAATAAATGAGGAATGGTTTTCTATTAAGTTCCTTAGGAAACGGAAAACAGATATGTACAATTTTTGATAGAAAAATTCGGGGTGGTCGCGTAAAGCTAAAGGTCTCGAATTGGAACTAAATAAAGGGATTTATTAGTAAGAAATTGATTATCCGGTGAACAAATTCGAAGGATTAGCTAGAGAGTAAAATCTGTTTGGGAAATCCAGAGAGTAGGCCTGGAAACAGTTATTGTAATATTTTTAAGCAGAGGTATAAAAGCTAGTTATTTAAAAGAACGATAGTTGAAAGAAATAAAATCAGTATGCCACTTATTACAAAAGTATACTATTACCATGAGTCGATATTTACGGAAAGGTTCGATAACAATCGATAATCCACTTAAAGCTGAAGTCTTTCTATATTTTTACTTAGACATGTGCGTGCGGTTTATTCAAAACTATTCATAAAAACATTTGCCAAAGTATTTGTTTGTACGTTTCCTTCTTTTATAAAATAAAATAATACATATAAAAATTACACGCCAATGGAATTTATGCCTCAACGATTTCCCAAATGTAGTATAGAAGTTTTCAAGTATTGGTACATACAGAATCGCAGATTATCGGACGGGTCACTAAGCTAAATCAATTTTGTATTATAAAATCTTTTACGTTCATAACGTAAATTGCTAGCAAACGTTCTAAATAAATTGACCCTATCCTAAATTTTTTCGTTGAAGGTATTTTGGCAGTCTTGTTATTGTTGATGATATTATATTGTTTGAGACCCTTCCATAACGATTTAATATTACTATGGGCAAATTTATATTTAAAATATGCATTTTTTTCATTTTCTAAAGAAATAGTTACTAAATTACTAAGGATTTATAGTAATCCCAATGTGAAACCGACCTAATAGATTTTTATCTTTTAAATGCCGTATCGCGCAAAAACATCATGTGCCTAATTACATATGTGAGCCAGGGTGCTTTTGGTTTACTAAATACAAAAATTTTCAACGGCGAAAGAACACCGAACAAATAAGTAATATTAATATGTAAAAAGTTAATTTTATCATTTACATCTGGGATATCTAATATAGTTTCCAATGGTATTGTATTTAATGTTAGATTAAATTGCTCAACATCTAATATGAAATATCTCGATATCTTACGGTTTTTGGAATAGTTTAATTGTTTCAAACTGAAGTTTACAGAATATAAGAGTAGTTAAACAAGTAACGTTCTAGGCAGTTACATGGCAAGAGGGTTTATGCCGGGAGGGGTGGGGTAATCTGAGGAGAAAGAGGCAACCCCTCTGAGTTTTTTCAAGAGTGAGATGCAGGAGTGTGTTTTACTACAATGTGAGAAGGATGGAATACAAGTAGGGTAAGGGGTGTGTCTACTTGCATTAATACGAGTGTGAGCGTGTTTTATTATACTAGTTTTTCCGAGAGTTGGTTAGAGTGAGCTCAAAAAGTGGAATGAACTAGAGGGCGAGAAGGATGGATTATTGATAGTAAAAGGGGCGTATCAAAATGAAAGATGGCCGCCAGGAAGTAATAAAGAGGCGAACCTTGTTAGTTAGAATAAAATGGCACGCCGACATGTATTTACAATAAATGTTAGCAGAAAAAATTGTAAATCAATCGCTTTTTTCCGGTTTAAATGCGATTGCTAGTGCGCGCACTTAAACGAATTACGCGTAATTTTCATACGCGTTGATTGATTGCTTGATTGATGAAGGTTTATTGTTTTAAAAATGATATGTAAGTATGTATGTAAAGTAAGTATGTAAGTAAGATGGATGGATATACAGACGTAAGATTGGTTAGAGAGAGAGAGAGAGAGAGAGAGAGAGAGAGAGAGAGAAAAGAGGAGAGTTTTAACTAACTAACGATTTTAATGACTTTTATTGTTACTTTCATTTAAAATGCCGAATTTCTGAGGTGTTAGAGTTAGAAAATTTCTAGATTCGTGTGCATAAAAGGAAAGAAGCTTAGAATTGACGTTTAAAGTATTAAATTCTTACATATTACATGCAAACCTATTTTATACTTTAACTTTGCAAAATTTACATAAAGTTTATGCCAGCAGTTGACTTCATGAAAGTGGTGGCTGTTCTGCTTTTAGCGATGTTTTTTGCCGTTTGCTCGTTTCAATAAGACAATAAACGTGTAAAGTTTCTACATGTTTTAATGAATAGTTTACTAAGTTACATAGATTTCTAATTTCTCCTCCCCGCATACCCTCAGTCTACATTCCTATATGTTCGAAATATGACATCTGCGAGCACGTGTTTAGGTTAACAGATAAGAATGAACAAGTTTGGTTTTATTTGTCTAAGATGATAGATATACGTGTGCTCTTCGCCTCGTCCCCACTTACTTATCCTGTTTAACTTTATTATGACGATAAAGTATGGGTATATCTGTTTGCATTACGAACATGGATGTTAGTTACTAGCTTACGTTTGATAAATTCAGAAGCAAAAATTCATATTCTACAGTTTTTTAGTGAAAACTTAATAAACGTTTTAAGATAAAGAGAGAGAGAGAGAGAGAGAATGGTTGATAGAAACGCTCACGAGTTATTTAACATGAATTATTATAAAGAAGCAATATTGGTAAATGAAAAGATACGCGACGACTGATTGAAAGAGTCCTTATTTGCAAACTTTAATGTGAATAATATACAAGGCCCGAATAATAATATAGGAAATGCAACTATTACTGCTACAACGGATAAGAAGAACGAAGAGGTAGATAATCAGCATGATAATGATGATTATGTTTCTACTACTAATACGAGTGTTAACGATTACAGCACCTATTATTAACAAATAAATAAACAGTTATTTTACGCGCAGCAAAGTGCTAGAATTGAAGATCTGTTAAATTGTATTAGACATGAATATCATGACTAAAAAAGGAATAATGTGCATCGTAAATACGTGGAAATGAGATTATGCGTTAGTTATGATTTAAATCCAATAATTCGATTGGGTCACGTAAATTACAATGCTAAACGACGGCAGCGATAACAGCAACAGCAATGTGTCATTGTGCTGACCAAGAAAGATTGTCATTCCATGATAGCGCGTGAAAAACTAATTAAAGCTAAAATAAACGAAATCCAAATCCGCGCGAGAGAACGTGCTCCAGATTACGTGTTTTCTCTAATAATATCGGAATCTATAGTGTTCGTTTTAAGTGCGACTGCAGGTATTGACATTGAAGAGAAGTTGGAAAACGGAAGTGTAATTGTGCTTAAATTCGCTGAAAATGAAATTAAGGAGCTATTTTCTCTAAATGACTTACTCGGTTACGAATTTGAAATGTTAACTAAATTGGAAATGTTATCGTATATAAGAACGTACATTATTAGTTCATTCGTTGCTCTGAATTGGTCCGAGGTTATGCAAACTGCTTCGTTGTTAGCGTTACCTCCTAAATGTTGTAGCAAAGTTACAGTAATTCAAAATGATGAAGGTAGAGCTAGCAACGAACATGTAACTAAATGTAAACTGGCGAAAGAGTGAGTCAATATAATGCGATACTTGTAAATATGTCAAATTTGTTCGAAAACTATTTTGTAAATTTACTTAGAGACAACTTAAATGCAGGATATTTTTAAGAGTAAAATTTTTGTATTATACGTGTATGAGTAAGTAAGTAAGTAAGTTTAGCGATGTAAGATAAAATGCTTCTAAAATGTATGTTATTGTCGTTATACTTATGCACGTATGTATACATGTCCGCATAAATCAATAATAATAAAAACTTACAGGTTTTTGGTTGTTATTATTTCAGCATCTAAATTATAAAAACAATATATACGCAACGATCATGTTTATAGTAAGTATATAAATAGGTTCATTAGAATGAAATGGTCGCAGAATGCTTCTTCACAACGAGAGAGAAGGAAGTACATTTGCTTCTACTACAACTACTAGTGGCCTTAACATCAATTCGGAAAAGAGAAAGAGTGGCGGCGGATTTGTAAACAGTTTAATTAATAAACTGCCTATTGAATTACATTTACCTGGATATAATTTCTGCGGTCCGGGTACTAAATTAAAGAAACGCCTGAAACGTCAAGATAAAGGAGTTAATGAATTAGCCGAGGCGTGCAAATTACAGGATACAGCGTACAGATATAGCAATAATTTGAGCGATCGGCATCAGGCAGATCAATTATTGCAAGAAAAGGAGTGGCAGCGTGTCAAATCAAAAGATGCTTCTATCGGTGAAAGAGCCGCTACATTATCAGTAGCAGGAATAATGAAAGTGAAACGTGAAACTGGCATAGGTTTAAAAAAGTATAAAAAGAGTAAGAAGCTGTGCAGTAGAATGAAAAGAACAAGGAAAAACAGAGGTAGAACAGTAATTAAATTTATATCTAAAATTCTGAAGAATATTAAACTGGCTTTTCATGGAAGAAAAAGTAGAAATATTAGTGGCAAAGGCTTTTCAAGTTTAATAAAAATGTCCCTAAATATCGCTCGAGCCGTAATTAAAGAGTAAGGTGGAAAACAAAAGGTGCAAGTACCTTCGGTCATACCGCTACCTAAAACCGGCTGTATAATTCCTTTGATACCTGTCTTTGTCGGGCTTTCTGCTCTTGGAGCGTTAAGTGGAGGTACTCCGGGGATTGCTAAAGCCGTAAACGATTCAAAGAATGTAAAAAAGCAGCAAGAGGAATCTAGTAATCTCAATAGAACGATGGAAACGATTTCCATAGGAAAGAAAGGGCCCGGTCTGAATTTAAAGCCTTATAGACTGGAAACGCTCTTTACTTGAAACCTTATAATTCGGCTTTAAAAAACTAGCAAAGTTACATCGAAGAGCTTTAACTGACGCGGACTTGAGAAAATTCGCTAAGAAACATATTTCGAACTTTAGAGGTGTCTTTATGCGTGACAAATTACCTATTATGAAACCTAGATTTAAAGAGAGCGGAATTGTTAATTTAGATAAACAATCCAGGACAGGAAGTCACTGGGTGGCGTATCGTAAAAATTGTCATAAAGTATACTATTATGACAGTTTTGGCGATTTAAGACTGCATAAGGAAATCAATGCTTATTTTCGGGGATGTAAGATATATTGTAACTATCATAGAGAGCAGGGCTTTAACACGTTCAATTGCGGCCATTTATGTCTCAAATTTCTACTTGATACTTAAAACGAGAACAATTACTAATAAATAAGAGAACAATTACTTCAAATGTTTTAGCCAATATGTCGATTACGATCAGCTTGGAGGGCGAAGGTAACACTGCAAGCTACGATTTTTATCCTCCAATTGAATTACTACCGAATCGAAAATATGTGTTAGCTCTAGTGGGCTTTTATGGTTACAATTAGATACGAAACATCACTAACGGCAACGATAAGTTACATTACATGGTAATAGAAGAGATCTCTGTACGGCTTGAATTAAAAGAACAGTAATATGTAAAAACTTGGAGAGATTGTGAAAAGAAGAAGGAGAAGATAGGTCCTAAGTTTAGTAATAATGACCTTAGTTCAACTAATTTATTCAATTGCTTCTTACCTGTCTATAGGATAACACCTGCAGAGGACTGTCTAAAGATAAAGAAGTCGAAAACACAACGCTCGCGACAACAACGACCGCCACATCAATTTAGCAGAGAGAAATTAAGTTTAGCCGAAAAACAGTTTTCAACTTCGATTGGCCTAAAAGTAGGAAACTAACAAGAACAAGAACAAAAACTCTCTGACATCATGAGTTTAAATCTAAACATTTTTGAAAGTGTCAGTTTTGATGAATCAATTAGTAAATATGAAAGTCATACTTATTTACTGTTCGGATCTAGAACCAATAGACTATCGAACGAAATAAGAATTCAAATTCAAAGTCAAGATCTGATAACGGACACTAAATTATATAGAAAATTACAAAATTGTTTGAGTTTGGCTTTTATTTTTAAGATGATTTTTGGATTTCTTCAGGAATAAAGGCCATAAATTCTAGTGTTATATTAAAAGACGGAAAGATATTTCAAATTTTAATATTTTGTTTTCCTTATTTTGATGACATATGATACAAATAATCATATGTTATCAAGATAAGGAAAACAAAATGTTAAAATTTGAAATACCTTTTCGCCTTTTGATATAACACTAGAATTTATGGCTTTTATTCCTGAATAAATCCAAAGGTCATAACAGACACTCACAATAGCTACATTTATATAGAAGGATCAATTAAAGCTAAAAATGAACCGGGACGCGGTGTGGTTGATGCTGCTACTACTGACAATTCATTTACTTTAGCGAATAACTTTCCTTGTTTCCTGTTTGAAGAAATTTGATATGAGCTAGCCGGACAGAAAGTGGACGTATGCAGACTACCAGGCGTGACAAGCGCCATCAAAGGTTACGCAACTTAGACGCCAAATGACGATCATGATTAGGATTTAGCGACATGGATGACGCAAGAGAATCAACAGCACGTCGTAGACAATCAGGAGAAGAAATTTATAGCGTGAATTCCGCTAAAGCATATTTTCGGATTTGCAGAGATCTACAAGCGTACGATTATTCACATGCAACAGGAATTAATTTTGGTCAGAGCGAGATCGCATTTAGATTCTTACAAAAGCGCAAATATAAATTGCAACGTCACATTAACGAACGTCTGTTGGAAAATCGCTCATATAACTCTAAATGATCAGTCGAAAGTTAAATTGCTCAAGACGCTTCGCTTTCAGTCAATGAGAATGTTACCTGCATTGAAGAAAACTAAAAACGATATTTGGCCATAAAGACGTCGCTAGGTCTACAAAAGCCTCGATGGACCCTGGTTGGTTTCCAGTTTCAACATATAAACGTTACAAATCTCTCCTGTCCTTGTGATTAACTGTTCCAAGCAAAACGAAACTTTCAAGAATTCGGCTATCGATGTCAAGTTAGAAATGGAGTCCGATCAACGCTTTGAAGAAGTCTCGATGGCCTATTGTTTAAGAAAAAGCAATCTTTACCGATTTCTAATTTAGACAAGGAGGATGAAGATTTTAATAGGAAAAGATCCAAGAAGCATGTCGATCTATTAAGTAATACTATTAGAAGATTAATAAATAAAGTAAAGAAATAGGGGGAAAACGATCCTAGAGATTACTCTACTGCTTAACGAGAATTAGCTAAAATTCAAACATGTCTACGTATTCTCAAAGTCCCTAGGTCAACCAAAATATCAGTCTCTAGAACAAGTTCTCAAGCTGATTAGAGGCATAAACTATTACACGTTTAGTAGAAATGCAAACAAAACCACCGTGGGAGGCAAAACAAAATTCGATAGTTATATTTGGCGATGTAGCTTGTGACCGGCAACATAATATTAAGGCTTACTATAACATGGGCAGCCATAATAGAGTAGATTGTATTTATCTCACTCAAACCTACGCCTCGGTCCTAAACACTTAATTCTCGATAACGTGAACATGTTAGCTCTGTTTGAGCAACATGATCTCAATTTAAAACACATTTATGACGATCACGTGGGCACTGATATGCCGTTTCAAACTTTTCGAGAAATGTGCTCCGAGTGCTGAAATGCCAACAGGTACGACTTTCTCACGATACATAGAGACTTTAATTTAAACAAAGGCAGGTATAGAAAAGGCTTTGATTCGTATATATGAGTAAGCAAGTAAGATATTAAATTAATACGTGTAAATACGCAAGTAGTGCTGGTAGGGGGTGAAGAGGCTAAAACTTGTAAATATTAGTAATAATATCTAAAACTACTACGACGATGAATGCCTCTACTGCTGCTGCTGTGAAAGAAAGAGCTCTAAAGCTCTAAAGGGAAAATAAATTGCTAACCGAAAAGTTAGTGGAGCGAAAATACAGTACTATTATAAAACCGCTTAACACGATTGTGGCCAAACTTGAAGGGAAGTCTGAGACGGTGCCTAGTAAACTAGATGCAGCCACTAGTAATGCGGCGGCTAGCGAGAATGGACGAGGATGAATTTATAGATGCAGGTAAACACAACAAAGATGACGACTATTCCGAACATGAATCGCCGACAGGTTTTCTAAAGTCGACTCTATCGATAACGTCAATCCTAGCAGTGACACTCTTAATTTACCTTTGCCTATACTGCATTCGACGCCTAGATTAACACGTTCAGCACTCGAGGCAGCAAGAGAACGAGAGCAATTAACAAAAGAGAGCTTTAAAACGACATTTTAGAACAATCGAGGAAACAAAATAGACAATTGAAGGGAACTGTATCACGTGCAACTGAAATTTCGGAAATGCAATCGTCATTACGACCTTCAGCTAGTTCTAGTTCTAGTAGTAGTGATAACACCGAGGGAGCTTCTGCTAACTTTTTACAAACTAGAAGACATACTTACACAAAAAAAGAGCAACGGTGCTAACATGCAAAATTTTGGAGAGAGGTAAAGCATAAGGACTATCTAACGCGTGCAGATATAGCAAAATCAGTCGAATATAACATTGAAAAACTTAAAATGTATATTATTGCACTCGTCAATGCTAGTATTGCGGATACTCAACAGCAAGAATAGGGAACTGTCGGTCGCATTGCAAGAAAGGTTTACTACTATCACTAAAAATATAAAATAATGTACAAACAGCAAATTGTAAACGTTAGAAGAAACTTTCCTAGTAGCCGAACAATCGTTAAAGACTTCGACGATTTATGGCAGTCTGACCTGGCTGAATTCCTACCCTATTCAAAAAACATAACGGTTACAAATACATATTGGTGATAATTGACTGCTTTTCGAAATTTGCATGGCCAAGACTGCTAAAGTCCAAAGACGGCAAGGAGGTTACAAATCCATGGCTTTTAATCTGCAACATGATTAATGTCAATAACAAAACACATCGTAAGCCTGGCTGAACGTCTGTTACGAACGTTAAAGGGTGCTTTGTACAAGAAGTTTAGTTTACGCAGTAATTATAAATAGATAGATATCATAGACGAAGTTGTTAGCGAATATAACAATCGAAAGCATAGTACCATTCGCATGAAACATGTAGCAGTCACTCCGAAAACAAATCTCGAATACGTTTAAGGCAATCTAAAAACGTTTAATACAAATCATCGATATAAGGTCGGAGATGTCGTAAGAATTAGTAAATACAAATCAGTTTTTGATAAACGTTTTACGCCGAATTGGAGCGGCGAATTGTTCCGCGTGACCAATAAAAATAAGCAATCCGGTTATGTATAAACTCGGAGCTATGGGTAATCAACCCATATTAAGCGGTTTTTATGCACAAGAATTGCAGAAGGTGTAATTTTCTGACGTCTAACTTATCGAAAAAATTTTAAAGCGAAGGCCCCCAACCGGCGAAGAATACGTAAAGTGGTATGCTATAAAAATCCATCATGGTGTAGAATTGACGATATTGTAGCATAAGTATAATATATAATATTATCCAAATGTAACTTATTTAGTCAGTTATTCAGTAAATAAGTAAATAATTTGTATACATAAAAATTCGGAAAACAAGTGTTTTTATTGCCTATAAAGTACGACACTGTGGTCCATAGATTTCTTAATAAAAGCATTAAAGTTCAAACTAATAACTTACGTATCATTGCATTTCATTTTTGGCATATCAAAATACGGCTCCAGTTCCTCAAGATAGTCCCCGAAGTCTGCAGCAATAATTGCTTGAACCAAAGTAGTTTCGTCGAAATCGCCATTAAGAAAATTTTAACAAAGCTCAATTCCCTTATCGAACTTTGCAAACAGTTGTTGACATGCAGCATTGGTCTAAATGTCTTGTTCTCCATCGTAACCATATTCGCATTCGAAATCGATAAGAAACGCCCACATTAGAATAAGTTGACGAATTCTTTCAACCGCCATCATCTCGCTCGTAAAATTAGTTTTTTGCCTTCAAACATAACATAACGAATATTAGACTTATTTCCGTTACCGTCGTTGTTATTGTTAGTAGTAGTCGTCTTTTTTTATATTGCGATTAATGTAAGATGCCAATACTATATGTTTTTACGGATAAAGCTAAAATAATACTAAACAGTCTATCTACACACGAGCAATTCTATACTACCAGATCCCCTAAAAAGCTAGACAAAATTTCAAATGAAACATGCGTAGAAACTATCATTCTTATAACTACTACTAGAAAGAGAGGGTGTGTATGTGTTTTTAGTCAGTTAGCATTTTCTAACGTTAATTTTAAGAAATCTAACATATGCAACATCAAGCTAAATATACATACATATCCACATACCTACTTTTATCATGTCCATCTTTGAAATCCATCCATCCACCTATCTCCTTAAATTGTGTATAAGACGAAATACGGCTTAAATTGGCACAGCAGTTTGTCTTCGATTCCTGCTCTAATTGGTGTCTTAATGAAAACGTTTTCATCGTCAGCTTCAATGGTAGGATCCATGAGTCCATTGTATTTTTCTGTGTGGTCAAACTTATTAATGAAGACATCGCATATTTTAACGCAGGACTCGTGTCTATCATACAGTTTGAGTAGCTTCCATCTAGCTACCAGTGCATCCCTTTTTTTCATGTTTTCGTCATCAGTGGTCACATTGAAATCAATTAGAAATTGGGAAGATAATAGCAAGTGACGTAGACGACGTACTGCATCAATCTTGCTATTTACTCGCAGAATATCCCCATCATTAGATACATAGTAATAAATGCGATCTTTTGGAGAAGAAGAAGAAGCTGAAGCCATTTCTTAAATGTTTACACCAGTTTTTAAAAACACGTGATACAGAGATGTTGTTAATTCAAATACTAATTTCTGAATGAAGTTAAGCATTAAATTTACATTATTCCTGGCTTGTTCACTAGCCGACCTTCATGACTCCCCTTTGTTTGAACACCTGCAGTTTGAACACTCGGCTGCTTCAAACCAACCTGTTCTAACAGCTCGGTTTGTTTTTGTCTGAAGGCCAATTGTCTACATATACGCATATAATATTTTGTATTAGATAAAACCTTCATTACACAACTTTAATGTTATTTTTATATTAATAATATAATATGAAATCGGAAACCAAAAAATTTAAAGATTTGATATTGTTTCAAGTACAGTAAGCTTTATTCATATTTTAGAATTAGTACAACAATTTCATATGAGATAAAAGAAAAATCTTATAGCTAATTTTTATATATTGTAACTATAACTAGTACTGTAGGGGGGGGGAGGTAATCAAATCAAATATATTAATTAATTACTTAGAGTCTGATGATTCGTATATGTATGAATGTATGTATGTACGTACGTGTACATGTAAATATTTAAATTCAAACAATGTTAAATTCGCGAAACAATACGCAAACTAAGAAAAGAATCAGTAAACATAACATACGCGCCAACCATGCATAATATACGGTTATGTAATTAATCATAAACTTGATTTTTTGAGATTTCTAGTCACATTCACGACTTTATCTTCTTCTTATTTACAAATCTCAATAAAATACACATTCACGCGCGTATAAAAATGACTTTTTTTTATTAAATGTCATTACCGCTCCCCTCAGTTAACATAAAATGACCCCAAGTCATTGTATTAATTCCGTTTTTAAGTAGATAGCGTTTATCATTTAAATGAGACAATGCAACTCTTGATTGTTTGATAGTATAAATGATTTTAAAGTATACTGATCCTTAATTATTTGAACATGCTTTTGAATGCAGTCTAAATAATCGTTAAAAGCTATTTCGTTTTTTATCACATTGGCGACAATTCCTTTGGCTTTTTTAATCGGATTATTACATCCTTGCACTTGCATGTTGTAGGTTTTGCTTTTGAAGCCCACAGATTTTAAAAATATTCTACCACAATGCTCGTCTTTCATTTTACCTAAAACTTTTTATTAACTAAGTACATTCCGTAGGGGTTACCGCTAACATAGTTGGAGGTGTCAAATCTGTCTAGATTATCATTAGTAAACGCATATAAATCCTCACATTGTACTAAATATGGTAGAGAGTCGGTATCGCTATAACAGAGGCTTATTTTATTTAAAGGGTGCGATTTTAACATGAAATTATAATGAGAGTCTTAGATAAATCTAAAATTGAATCTCCTATGTAGAATGGACGGCTAAAAAGCACTTCATTTCTGTTTAGTTTGGTAGCTACCAATTCTCATCGAAATTACGAAACGTAGGTAATTCGATATAACGAGCAGCCATGATGTCGATAGTTTGATGTCTCTATATTTACGTACAGATTCCATTGTTTTACCGTATACCGAATTTATTGAATTTATTTGATGGCTCTATGTATTTTAGTTAACTTTAAACCTGCTTCTAAAACTTCCTTTAAATTGACATAACTACGTATTTATCTTTAGGATAAAGAGTTAAAAGCAGTTTCGTTTGCTTGCCTCCTTGCGGTGATATTCGATGTTCGCTGCAGTAAGGTAAGCTATTATGTAATAAATACAACGCATTCGGGTACTCTAAGTCTACTTCAAACACGTATCCTACATTATCCTCATTCGGATTACTCATTATGTTTATGCCATCAATTTTTACTAGCGTTAGCCATTTAAAACCGCCGATGGGTAGCGAATAACACGTTACAAAACCATACATGTTGTTAATATCAAAGTAAGCTAAAAACTTGCTAGGTTTGCCTGGATCAAAGTCGTTCATATAACGATTATTCGTTTCACCATATCTCGTTACGCAATCGCTAATGTCACCTCTAATTGTTCTTTCAAATAAAAAAATCATATCAACGTCAGTTAATAGATCTAACTTAACTTTGGTATACTTTGGAGCTGCGTCCCAAGAAAAAGCCGGAATAGTTAAATAACACAAAGGGTCTAGGTCATAATGTCTGTAGGAAATATCTCTAAAATTTTCTAAAATAGAAACTAACATTAAAACGTCGCATTTCATGAATAAGGGACAACAGTCAGCTAGATTTTAAATGTTAAATTCACGTCAAACTTTGCACGCGTGTTGATAATCTTCCTCAGATACGTGTGCTTACTTTAAAGTACTATAAAATGCTTCTCTAGGCGGCAGATTTGTTTGGCTAAATTTTGACCATTTATCCATGTACTCGCAAGGGTAAAAATGCCTTTTCGAAATAACAATCGAATTTGATCGTCGTTATATAAATCATATGCGCCAAATTGAGATCCTAAAATTGAAAAATTATCATATGCTAAATGCTAAATATATATGCTAAATACGAGTCTAGTTTCTCCAAACTGCTATTTAAAAACTTAAACGAATCTATAAATAATAATAATAATAATAATAATAATAATAATAATAATAATAATAATAATAATAATAATAATAATAATAATAATAATAATAATAATAATAATAATA
>JAHWXV010000777.1:0-16501 GCA_024586415.1 Phrixothrix hirtus | reverse complement strand
AACTACTCTGTCAATTTCTAAGCCGCCGCGGATTTTACAATACAAAATGTCAAATTTTACGAATATGGCAATAACTTATTACACTAGCGACATCTAGTGGACATTTGTAACAACACAAAAGGCAACCCTCGTAGCAAACAAATTTTCATTACCGTAGCAAATACCAACATCATTGCAGCATTTTACTGTGAGAAGTAAACACATTACTGTACTCGTATAATAACTTTTCAAAAAACTCGTATCAATGGAAAAATTGAGTATCGACCAATTATTAGGTGCCTATTTTAAAATGGTTGTGGTAGAGGAAATTACGAAAACGTATTTAAATTACTTGAAATTACCCTATGTATAAAATCGTAAAAAATCGCATTGCATCTTTTAAGAGAAGTAAATTTTCAGTTGAAGACCACAAAAGACCTGGAAAGCCGATTTCTGTGTCTATGATTAGAAAATATCGATGCATTTCATAGCACGATATATTAAGATCGTCGATTTGAAATAAAACATATATCTGACATGTTAAATATTTCAAATGGATGTGTAAATCACATTGGCTATCAAAGCAATTTCTACAAAAAGCATTCCCAAGTGTTTGAATACAAATCATACGCAAGCAGGACTGGAAGCGTCACATTCCTTCTGCGTCCGTTTTACCAAATTTTGATTTCTTAAACCGTATTATTATCATGAACGAAATTTGGCTACATTTTTATTACCCAGAGATGAAACGAAGTTGATAGAATGCAAACACTCTGGTTCTCCAAGGCCTAAAAGGCTTTATAGCAGAAATCTATTGGGGAAGTGCTTGATTCAATTTTTTGAGATTCTTGTGGTGTAATTAGCTTGATCACCTGAAGAAAGGAATACAATAACTGAGGAGTACTGTTCCGCTTTATTTAGAACTTTGAGAGAAAAATCTATGGAAAAAAGGCGCAGTAAATTGACCAAAGGTGTCTTGTTTTTGCAACATACTACACCTACACAAAGTCAGGTATTACAATCAGTACGATTGAACCGCTTGAACGTCCCCCTTATTCACCAGATCTGGTTCCCTTGGACTACACATCTTCCTTTAAATGAAAAAATGTTTGAAAGAACGTACATTTTCTTCAAATAATGAAATAGTAGAAGCTGTAGGGACCTGACTTGCAAAACATGAATAAATGGTTTTTCTATGGGAACTATAAACATGTATTACTTTAGAAACGAAAAAAATTGAATAAAAAAATATTTTTATTTTAAAATGTTTATTTTTGTATAATTGGCTAAGAATATAATAATAGGCCCTTTTAGAAAAGTTGAGTATGAAAGCACGTGGATTTAATGGACGTGATGGCCTTTGATTTCGGTGACTTGAAGTTATCAAATTTCAGCTTGTTTGCAACTTCTTTTGCGTTATAGTAAGCCACAACATTAATAGTTTCGCTCATTTCTGTAGAGGTAATAGGTAATATGTAAAACACGGGCTTTCTTAGCTGCAAAAGTCTTTTTAGGTTTATTGTTTAAAATTGTTAAAAATAAAGAGTTAGAGGTAAGAGCCACAAGTAGAATCCATTGCTTTAGTAGAGTAGATAAATAATTTTATTATCGGGTTATTGAGGCTTACTTTATATTTAGGTATAAATTTGTTACCGCATAAAAATTTAAACAACGTAGTTTTATCATGCAGGAATGTTCAAAATACGGCGTTTAATTTGGCCGAAAAACTGAAACTAAATCACAAATTTAACAGAAAATTACATGAAGCGTGTACATTTTGGTTTTTGTCCTTCATGGGCCGTCATAATGACTCTAGTGGTCGTAAATTTACAAGCGTATCTATTAACAGAGCTATAGACAGGTCTAAATAGGGGAGGTTGGAAAATATTTCAAACTCTTGCACATCTGTCTTATCGAATACCAACTTTTTGATGAGTTGAGATAGCTGTGCATTTAAAAAAAATAGATTCTTCTAAATCAACATGAAATAGAAGGTAAGATGATATGTGTGAAACATTTGCTACTGTGGGGTACATGATACGTGCCTTTTCTCTCCAATCAATGGTTCAAATGGAATACTAATTATCTTACTTCAAGTAATGAGAAACCCTTTAGTGTAAGCACAACTAAAGTTCAACATATTTACAAGCAAAGGTGACAATTAAAAGCACACTACGTGTACTAAACTTAAAATCAATGAATACTGAAGTACATACCTGGCTACACAATTCAAATAAATACCATATTCTTCATTTGCTTACTTCAACTAAAACCCTAATGCACACTTCGCGAAGATACATTAGTCATGCCATCTCTTCCCAGGTGCCATCTTTCCCAACTGGTCAGCAAAACCTCTAGGATAGCGTTAGAATTGAGGAAAGTGTTCAACAATGGATGAAAATTTCAAACTAATTTCTTTCTACCGTGAGATGTCAATTTTTATCTGTGTAGGCGATTCCAAACAAGCGATTGGAATTAAATTAATGTAGACTCTCTTGGTTAGCAGTTCTTATAAACACATTATCTTTTGACAACATCTCACAGCGCTATATCTATACCATCGAATACTCTACGTCAGTGAGCTACAAAACAAGACCGAACCCGTGAAACACTATGATGGCCATTAGAGGGTAACTAACTAAAATGGTAAACTAAATCACAACATTGCTGAGCAAATATCATTTTAATCCTACTACTTTACGCGTTACTTGAAAACGGCACTTAGTTTCTGGATAACCTACGTACCAGAATTTGAATTACGCATTACACATTCAAAAATCGATAAACCAATCGAGAACAGAAGATTTTTTGTTATTAATAGAAATAATTTTACAGCATCCTTTAAAAACGGCCTTTTTTACCACTCGAAGGTGCATATGGGCATTTAAAATAAATCTGTTCTTAACCTTACCGTTAATTATATGTGTATACACTACCTAGATTTTTAGATTTTTATTTAGTCATCACATAGGACATTTTCATTTTTGTCTAACGGTTGGATTGATTAATTACTATTGAATTGAACAATAATTATCATACTATAACCTAAATATACGAGGGCGGTCTGATAAATAGCCGGTTTGAACATGAGAACGCAACTTTTTCTTCAAGATTCCATTTTATTTCTCGACACAGTCTCCTTTTAACTCGATACACTTAGTCCAACGTTTTTCCAATTTCATTAGGCCATCCTTGTAGTACGATTTATTAAGTCCTCGAAAACATGCATCAGTTTCCCATTCAACTTCCTCATTTGTTTTGAATGTCCTTCCACCAAGCCATTTTTTCAGGTTTGGGAACAGGAAGTAGTCAGGAGAATATGGTGGATTCGAAAGCACTTCGTAACGTAGTTCATCCAATTTTTGTTGAGTTTGCCATGATGTGTGAGCTGGTGCGTTGTCATGATGAAAAATCACTTTCTTTTTTGTCAAATGTGGTCGTTTTTTCTTTATTTCAACCTGCAATCGGTTCACTAATACCACATAATAATCTCATGTGATTGTTTTTTGCGTTTTAAGATAATTGATGAGTATTACACCTTATGCATTCCAAAAAACAGTCGCCGAAACCTTCCCAGCTGATGCAACCACTTTTATTTCCTTTGGTGCACTTGAACCAGATTCAGCCCATTGTTTTGATTGTTTTTTTGTTTCAGGTGTGTAGTGGTGGATCCATGTTTCATCTTGTTGACAGATTTTCCATTTGTAAATGTTCATGCAAAATGTTACCAACATGTTCTTTTGAGATGTTTACGATGTCAGCTATCTCACGCACTTTCACTCGTAGATCTTCCAAAACGATATCATGGATTTTACTGATCATTTCTTCGGTGGTCACTTCCATTGGTTGACCTGAACGATGTTCATCAATTGTGCTTGTACGACCACGTTCAAATTCTGCAAACCAATAAATCACAGTTGAATTCGCTGAAACAGATATGCCATAATATTTATCAAGCTTTTCCTTTGTTTCTTTTGCGGTATCACCACGCAAAGATAATGCTTAATCAATCCACAAAATTTGTTTTTATCCATTAGTTTAATACAATCACAAGTTGTTCGCTTTTTATGGTTATCAAACGTAAACTAAATGAGATATAGGACTAAAGATTAAATGTTGCCTACTAACAGATTGTGTTTGATAGAAATGATGGTGATAGTCGCGCCATTTCTTGGAAATCGGCTAATTAACAGACCGCCCTCGTAGAGTTAAACATTGCTAAAGCAAAAAATAAGTAATAATTAGTGATAAACAAGCCTTTGCAAAAAACCAAAACTCTAAAACGCTGTCAAAGACTTTAAATTAATACAATAGCTCAACAAGGAACGCCTGAACCAATAAACTCAAACAAACACAACGTTTCAATATCTATCTTCGTTATCAAGCACAATAAAAATGTTAAATCAATTTGAGCAGTGAGCACTGGACTACAGAAGATATGCAACGATTATTATTTCTTATAAAAATAAATTGGTAATACGTCTTGGACTGGCGAAATTTCATCATAAAGAGTAGGCATCGACACAGCTTACAATTCTTAAATACAGAGGGCGAATACCTAATTATGCCCCAGCATTAAAAGGGAACTACAACTTCTTCAGAATTGATATTTTATGGCAGAGCCATCTAGTATTGAATTATAGGAGGTAATATTAAAATAAAGATGAGAAGATATCCTAAAAAGTGTGAGATTTAAATTCTAAATGAATAGAACACCTACATAGGTGAAAGGCCATAAAACTGCAAGTTCAAATTTAAACAAATATATGAACATTTGCAAGGCTAGTCACCAACAAAAAATCGCATAAACTTACATAAAAATTTAGGAAAGCGAACAATAAAGTTTTGCATTTTCAAATGGCTCGCACAGCTTCTTAAATAAGGGATATCTAGTAACAATGGATCTATGTTTACTTGTGGTTTGCTATTTTTGAAAACGGCTGAAATGAACCACAACCACGTTGATATTTTTATGTAAAGATGCTCAAGCATCAATCAATATTTTCAATATTGATTGTAAAACGCATAAAAAATGTGGGTATAGAAATTTCACAAAATACTGGGATCCTAATTGTCAATTACAAAATAAAAACGTGGGAAGCTCTGGCAAAAGTAAAAATTGCAAGAACTTTGTTTTTGCAATCACAAAACCGCTATACAAACAGTACAAAATATAATTCATGAAGATTTGCAAATTAAATGATCTACACTACTCATAAACGTATTAGGAATAAAATGCAAGAAAACTGCATGAAAAAAAGTATCAGCACGAAATTATGAGTTTATTTCTATTTATAGAATTATAATTGAATTCGTCCTCATCAAAATGTTCCTGTCAGTTGGTTTTTAAAACTCTATGAAAGCTTGCGTAGAGGATTGAGTGATAGCCGTACCTTGTTTTAAACAAGAGTGCCAAGATCAGTTAAGATTAATGAAAGTTATTATTTGGACCATGTTCTAAAGAAATATTCTCAAATTTAAATACCAAAACTTTACCACGGCGAAAAAATAAAGTGTTTTGCATCGCGGCATATTTAAAGGAAATTAAAAATAAGGAGGACCTTGACTATATTAATAAGGATGGAAGCCGTGCAAAGTCTCTTGACTGGTGGGAGTGCATGTAAGAGATGTATAATTTAGCACGAGTAGGTCTAATTTTAACCTAAAGACATTGTTGCTACTGATGAAATTATTTGTTTTCAAAAGATTTTGAAAGGTGCAATCATTAGACACAAAGTTGATTTTTGCATCATCATCCATGAGATGTTAAGTGGACTTTATCTACTAAACATTCGAAAGCGAATTATATGAATTTCTTTGGTTTTACTTACCTCAAGCGGCGTTTACTTAAGAGAAAAGTGAACACTTCGAATGGACAACAGAAAGAAGAATGGGCAACCGTCACCGCTGATAAACGCAGGAAGGTATTTGAAACACCGACATCGCACATGGGGAGCATATTAGATACATGATATCTATTCATCCTGGTATACTTGAAACTATTAATAATAAATAATGTTGAGTCATAATTAAATCTCCACCAACACTAATTATATGTCTTCAACTCTTTAACAATTTCAAGATGCACAAGTTAGCGTTTGAAGGCCACACATATTCCTTATCTTTTTGGAAAATTAGGTTATTGAGGTATGGTTCTCATTAATTTAACATACCTTTTCACATTTATACAATTTTTGTTACCTTACTTAACTTTAACTGGCCGGAATGTGTAATAAATTTAGTAAATTTAGCGATCTGTTTTTTATTCCTTTTATTTCATCCACAAATTTAACAGTAATTAATTTCAAACACAGAATTATATTTTAAAGAAAAATAGTCATTTATAACTAACAGAAATGCAAAATTAATTTAATTAATTCAGAATGCTTTTATTAAAAGATTTTAACCATAAGTTAAATATCGAACAATCTATTTAAAGTTTTGTGATAATAAATCTTGGTTACATTAGCTAGGTTAAGTGCATTTAAAGCTTGTTTAACTATCAAATCTAATCGCATTATTAACAGCATTCAAATATACAAGAGATATCCTTAATCTTAGAGGGAGGGTAGGTACGTAGACAATTAAAATAAAGAGTATATGAAGGAATGAAATTTAAAAGTCTAATGCATTTGTACAATGCTTAATTATAGGTTTAAAACTGAAAAGACGATTTTAATTAAAAATTCCTTGAGGAATTGGAAATATAAATTTTTTGCGACAATAAAATAACAAATATTCATTTGAGAGAAACTATTATTTTTCGAAGTATTTATTGCTTGTAGAAATAACAATATTGCATAAGTATGAATTTACTTTCTAATCTCTTTAATCTACCTACTGATATAATTTAAATTCATAAAACTTTGAACTTTATTAAAATAGCACTTCTAAACTTACTTCTTTGATTACATAAATAATTTGCACTTTACCAATAAAATTTAAATAAGTTAGTTTACATGAAAAACCAATTAAACAAATTTATAAGCCTAATAAAAATGGTAGTTGTTGGAAATAAGAGAGCAGCCAAGCATTACGAGGGAGAGGAATGCAGATCAACTATAATGAAGAAAATTGAACTTAACGCATCCTTAACTCCTGTGTATTGCGAGGGAGAGTTTTAGTTAAATGCAAATGAAATTATGTAATTGTGTACCGAAAAGACGTAACTAAATTCAAATCAAGATGTAAGACGTTTTAAATGGTAATGCTTAACCTGTTTGAAACGCTAGAATAAATATCTGCTTATAAAAATACGTGTTTTAACTATTTTCTACCCTTTATATTAAAATTAAGAAATGAAACTTAATGTGTACGTCATGTTAACTACAATTTCGTTGTATAACAATATTTTATTTGAAATTTAAATGCAGTTAATAGAAAGAAATTGCGCGAAGAACTTAAAAGTTGTTTACAATTTTAGAAGCGGTGTGGCGCCTTGCAAAACGTGAGATTAACCGGAGCTAGTGCAACTTGTATCCGATAGCTAAATATACGTTTAAAACCGCCACCAGCAGAGACCAGCACTGTTGGAAGCTGCCCTGCCGTAGCCGCACAACCCCCGCGAGTCCCATCCCTTCTCAATAGAGGAAATAGTAGATAATGCTATGATACCGTGGGGTGTACCCAAACTTGATGTTCCGGATTTCTATTGGATGCGCGAGAAAATCGGAGTCTCCGGTGGTTGGTTGCAATCGCCGGGGTTGAGCGTCAAAGGCGGCCTTCCACCCTCGACTGACGCTATTCAGGACGATCGACGCTTGGCGTCCTTCCAGAGGAACGGGTCTCTGGAGGTGTGGCGCAAAGCAGCCCTTGGGAGGAAACTCAGCGGCCGCTTCAATGCTGTAATATTTGCGAGTAACAGAACAGCCACCTCTCCACCCCCGAGAGGTCGCAAACCGTCAAATTGCTAGTCGACCATTCGATGCTTATCAGCGTCCCAGTCGTGTTTATCCGCTTGTTGGCTTCGCGCTCAAGTGGTCTCTCGCGAGATTCTGGCCCAGCTGTCATCCAGCTTCCACCGGGACTATGCTGTGAGTGCTAAATTTACCCATATCTCTTATATTATTACGCGATTCCGGAAACGGAAATATTAAAGTGGTTATTATTAATGTGTAGTGGTGTTACATTTACGTTTTGAAACTGAGAACATTTAAAACATTTAATTTCACTTATATTCTAACGTACAGCAGATAGCAGCCAAGACGCGGTCCGACGAGAGCAATCCCGCGGAGCGCGGTTATCCGACGGCGTCTCCCTGGCCCGCGCTTTCTTTACCGGCGCCCGATCTGGACCCGGTAGCTGCGGCGTGGGGCCGCAAGTTATACCCCGGTACTGGTGGGCCTCGAGTTGCTGGACCAGGACTCATGTTCGGATTGCATCACCATCAAGATGCTGCAGGCCTACATCACCACCACCAACCACGTGGGCCTAGTCTTAAAGAGGAACCTATTTCCGCATCTAGATCGTGGATGCAGCCATCAATGCAAGATCAAAATGGGTATGTAATCAATTCTGTATGGGTTTTATATCTGCAAAATTTAATTTTAATATGAAATATATTTTTATAATATTTAAAAATAAGAATCATTTTTAGTTAAGTGTATTATAACAATAATTATAAAATCTGCATTGTGATGCTTATAAAGAGCCAATAATATTTACAATTAATTTTTATTCCGTTACTTGAGTGATTATTATTTAAAGATATACAAAAGCAAAATTAGTAAATAAAATGCAAGAATTACAAAATTTTAGAGAATAACATGATTATGGAATGTGCTTTATAGCGACATATTTTGAGCAGTCATAAATCAATAACATCCCTCAGCCAGAAAAATGTGACAAGCTGTGAGTTTAAAAGGTACCTGATAAGTTTCTTTGTGCAGTTAATCCTCTAACTTTATTCATAATTTTCCTTCTTTTAAATTTGGGCTTGTTAGCTTATTAATTTTTTTAAACTACAGTGAATATTTTATATATTTTTTTAAATTAGTAGCAGTAATTTATATTTTATTTAAAATGCAGTGATGATAAAATAAATACATTTAGAAATAAATACATTTAGAAATAAATACGTACGCCCACTGCGTAAATTTTTTAAAAATTATTTAGAGTACAATAGTGCTAAAATAAATTAAGATATTTAAAAATACGTGTTTAAATTTTACAGTGCCCAAAAAACAAATTGTCCTAAAATGTATGTGATTTTCCTGTATTTTTATTAATTAAAAGGAAGCAAGTAAATTAAAAAATTATTTTTAGAAATGCGTAATACTAAATCCTCTATAATATTTTGTACAAAAAGTGTGCTAGATTTTAGTCAAATTAACAGTCACAATAGAATATTATTTAGAACATACGAGGGATGTTCAGAAATGAAATTTGAAATAGAACATAGTCATAAGTTGTGCCCAATTTAAATCTAAAATTTAGTCATAAACCACTAAAATAGTATCAAAACCGTTTTTATAACTAAGGCTTAAAATTTCCTTTATAGTATAGATATTTATATTTACCAGAACATTCAACAGAATCAAATTGCCATTTTAGATTTCTTTGTAAGTAGAATCCGCTTATTTGGAAATTGTAATTACAACTTGTGTTTACATTCCAAACTAAAAAGATATTTTTTTAATATAGACAACACTACCTAAAAAATACGGTTATAAAAGTAACCCCGTTTTAATTTTAAATAAACTTCCATTTCAAACCTACGCTTCTAAAATGCAACTTTATTAATTTTAAGAAATTATAAAAAATAATTGTCATAAATTTTACCACTTCGAGTTTTATTAGAAGTCAATATTTCTCTTCTATGAGAAATGTACACTTGTCCAGTAGCAAAAACTTGAAAGCTCTACTCAGAGGTCATATATATTTTGAATTTTTGTTATGTTTGTAAATTCCCGTTCGGTATAAAAGGATCTATAAGAGACCCTAAAACTTCTTGCATAGATTATTGATCTATATTTCAATTTCAACCACGAAAGTAATGTTTGATGACATACCTTCACTCTGTACTTCAAGGAGTATTGTTATTAAAACGTCCGGGTCATACGAATTTAGTTATACAAATACTTACATAGATGAGACATTGATTCACCCAGATTCCCAAACTGTTTCCCATCTTTTTCCACCTTGAATTCTGTAAGTAGAATTGTAAGCTTTTCTGACTTCTGAATAGAACATCGAATGCTATTTTATAGTCTCCGAAGCAGCAGATTTTGTAAAAAAACTGGTGGGTGAATTATCAAACATTCTGTTAAAATGTTTATAAATACCTATCGACAAAGGCCCTTAAATAATAACTCAACGTATGGTAAAATTGAATCCCATTTTATTCAATTAACATGTTTTAACTTTCAAATTATAAAACACAAAAGCAAATTAAATTATAACAAATAATGTTTGTTTAATAATATAAAAAACTGTTACAATGCCCAACTGTTTATTTTGACGTTGGACCATCCAAGTCTCTTGAGTAAATCTCATAGGTACGTATTGACCATTGCCAAAAATATAGTTTCTACAACTTGTTGACAAGTTTTAGAGCTCAACTAAATAACTAATAAATCTGCTCAAACTGTGTACTCCAGAAACGAATTGAGCTAAAAATTCGTTACATCGGAACCGGGTCAGGTATAGGAACTTTTTTATAGTTTACTAATTTTGACCCGTAAATATATTGAAATGTTACTTTTGTCCTTTTCTAACATCAATCATATTTCTGATATTTTTTCCTAAAACACGTTTTATATGGACCCTTCAAAAGCTTCGGGTTGGTAGGTAGGTCATTTCAACTTCGGACTAAGCAATGCAGGTTACTTATTATTTACATGTTTTAGTCTTTTGTAATGCTTATTATTCTATTGCCATTAATAATAATATAAAATAACGGCCTGAAATCACAATTAAATATCATTTATCCTAAATTCGTGTTATGTACCATATCAAAATTAGACTGAAACGGGAAGAAATAAAATGTACCTTAGGTTTCTTCCATATAGAACAGTAAGAACTGAATTTTATTTTAAAATTTTCCCAAAAAGCTATCTTCCAGTTCATTCTTAAAATTATAATATATAGATTTATTCAAAACACTATCGCAAGTAAATGAATCAAATTCCTTTACTTTACAGTAAAATGATAGCGAAGAAATACACATATGAAATGAAAAGATAACCTTTTTGTGAAAAATTATTATAAAAAGCATACTTAATAAATATTTTTTCAAAAATTACACCATGTGTCCATTTCTATTTATTTCACTCTTATGCTACTTTTTTTATATTCATTATATTTTTTAGGCCTATTATTATCATATGATGTGTTACATAAATGTCGCGATAAAAGTATGCCTAAATTGATATACCTAGTACTAAATTCCTCCACCAATAGAGCAGTAGGTATCAAGTTTCTAATCCCAGAATTAAAGACTTACAAAGCCACATTGTCACTCCCAGTCGGTCCTTTTAAATATGTTCGCGCATAGACTTTCTTCCCCAAGGCGCAGATATGCAGATACGTACTGATGTTAGATATAGGTCAAAACTGGTACACACTTTGTTCATAAACTGGAATAAAATATCGGATAGGTATGATGTCGTTGGAGATTAGTTCACACATGGGAATTTATTACAACAATAAAATGCCTTTAAATATTCACAAGTCGTTCTGAAATTGGAATGCAGAGCCCAGGAAAGAGATCATCTAAATAGTCTCATTGTAGTTTTGGTTGTGGTTGTAAGAAAAAAATCCCGAAGAAAATACCTAAAAATGCAATTTAAAAAAACATTTAATAGGTCATCTTCATATTCATACCGGAGAGAAACCTTACGAAATTCTCTTTGTAATTATACCTAGTAGTAATTGTATGACCAGTTTGACGATACATCTACGTATCCATATTGTGAAAAACCACACATGTTCTAGTTGTTGGCGAAGTAAAGAAATAATTTCTAATCCATTGCATTATGTACGTATTCACACAGGAGAAAAAGCTTACAAATTCTCATATTATGATTACATTTTTATTGAAAAGAATAGATTGATAATTTGTCTAGGTACCCATTCAAAAGGTCAGCTTAAATATTTTATGCAAAGAGGTAGAGAAAAAACCCCATAAATATTCTTGCTGTAATTGCATGTTCACAATAAGATCAATTTACTAAAACATATAGATATTCATACTCAAGAAATGCCACATAAAAGCGCTCATTGTGATTATTTACACTAATAAAAACAATCTATCGCGACATGCCTGTATGTCCGTGCTACAAATTACCAATGCGATAATTTCAAAAATCAATTGAGAATTGAAAATATTATTTCGCAATGTAAAGCGTAAAAAATGAATAATTTCACATCATGTTCTACATATATACCTATCATGCATGTATAAGATAAAAAATAACAAGTAGCGCTTGAACTTTACGCATACATTTTAGATCTCAGCGCGTGACTCTGTACGTTTGTTGGAGATAGAACGTCTGGTTCTGTAAGTATTTATCTGTGGTATAATCATATGATGGCATGCGACATGCTGTGTTTTTTGAAATTATTTGAAACTTGACGAATATAATGAATTTTATAAATTACTAAAGCATTAGACACGGTACACTACAAATCCGCTTCTCTTCATACATAGATTACCAAATCCCAATAAAACATTAGAATTTTCTTCCATCCAAAAGTAATAATTTCATGAAGAAACGAAGTACGTTGTAGAACAGAATTTGTCGTGAAAAAATATTCAGTTAAGAAATTGATTAGAGTATAAATGTATAAAATACAAATTTTGATAAATTGTTCTGACATTGTTCTTAACTTTTCTTGCATTAACCTTGTGTTGTTACTATCCTTACTATCCATTTCGTATGCAAATCAATTCAGTATATACAGAGCGAATCTGTAACTTGGAGGAAATTCAGTAAATCAAAATCCTGGGACACGTTGATTAATATTTTCAGTTGCGGCCTTTTTTATTAAAAAAATATTTAAGATATGACTTCGTCGATAATTTTTTTAAAAAGCAACCTAGTCTTTTTAACAACTTTTTTAAAGGGCATATCAAGTAACTACCAACTGCAAAATCTCAAATTTTGTTCTGTGCCATTTACGAGATACTAAACAAAACGTTTTATTTAATAAATAAAACACATCTAATTCACCTTAATAGTTTTTCTGCAATAAGTGCTCAAAATGTTGCCCATTCACTAATTGGTAATATCCTAAACGAAACTGAAATTCTTGTTGAATGTAACTTCGGGGGAAACTAGCTTACACTCATGTCTTATTAGTTCTTTCTATTCCTCGAGATTTACCGGCGTCGTCTTCCAAACTTTGCTTTTCAAGGCTCCCATAAAAAATAGTCCATAGGAGTGAGGTCTGAAGTCCTAGGTGACCATTCCAAGGGTCTCCTTGTACCAATCCATCTTCCTGGAAATACTTCATCCAGATACTCACGAACAGGTCTTGCAAAATGAAGAGGCGCGTAAGATATTTCTATTCGGGACATCATCTTCAGCATCAGGGAACAGCCAAACTCGAAACTAGTTCTTCTTGTAAGAATTCCAAATATTTCCCCTCGGTGAGATTTTCTGAAAAGAACATTGGCCCTATAACTCAATCACACACAATTCCTGCCCAAACATTGACTTTTTCTGGCCATTGATTGTGTCCTTCCCTCATGCAGTGTGGATTTTTGTCAACCCAGTTACGAAAATTCTGTCGGTTTACTACACAATTTGAGGTGAACCTTGGTTTATCAGAAAATAGAAGATTTTCTATGTTAAAATTATTCCTGTCTAGTAGATTCATCATTTGCTCACAAAACTGGAACCTTCTATCAGGATTAACTTCAGTCAATTCTTGGAGTATTGTTCGTTCGTAAGCATAAAACTTTTACACTTTGAAAATTTTTACTACTGAAGATTGGCTAATTTGGTATTCGCTCGCTAGCTGCCTGATGGGGATATAAGGGTTTTCTTGAATATCTATTAGGACGTTAACTTTGATCTCTTCATTGAGCGCATTCTGTCGATGAGTATTTGGTTTTCGCACAAGTTCGATTTCCCAAAACTGTTTTTCGATTTTGCTTACAGTACCTTCAGATATGAGTGGTAAATTGGGATATCTCTCTCTGAATAAACGAATAACTTTATTTCATATTCTTATCCGATCTCCGTAACCAAGTATCATTAAGATTTCAATATTATGTGTTTCAGTTAAGTTAGGCATAATGTTTTAGATTTTCTATAACACAAGGACAAAATAAAGGTCTCCCTGCTTGAAATGCGATGTTTAACAGAATTTAAATACGATTATGTGTTATTTTCACAACAAATGACAAAATTTGTTTATTTTACGAAAACAAATGTGAAAAGGCGAGTTAAAAAATAGAGATAAGAATTCGAAATTTTGAGCACTTATTGCAGAAAAACTATTAAGATGAATTAGATATGTTTTATTTATCAAATGGAATGGAACAAAAATTTGAAATTTGGCAGTTACTTGATATGCACATTAAAAATAGCTGCTAAAAAACTTAAGTTGCTATTTAAAAAAATTATTGCTAAAGTCGTATCTCAAATTTGGGGCACACTATATAAATATTATTTTAACAACGAATATACCGCAACTGAAAATACTAATTGATTTGTTCGAACATTTTTCAGAAAACAACAGTCTTTGATTTACTGAATTTATTCCAAGTTACAGACTCGCTCTGTACATTAAGCATCCTATACGAGACCAGTTGAATAAGTCCCGCCAAAGTGGGAGATGGCACCACTGGAATAAAATCAATATTATTCTGTTAAAATATATTCCATAACAATTTTCAAAAACACCTTCCGATTAGTTTACGTTTGACAGTAATTTAAAGTAAACAACTTGTATTAGTTTCGTTAGAATGGGAAAAAAGCTATTTTCGCATTCTCATTGAAGAAACAATAACAGAAATGAAACAAACGCTTGACAAATATTACCTGGGCCCTGTTCCATTACTTAAAATGATTCACAAGTGGTTTAACGGTTTTGGTTGTGGTCGTAGGAGCATTCGCGGTGCTGAGCAGTCTGGTAGGTCAAAACATGCCCGTGCATCAGAAATGATAAAGAAAAGATACGTATTGGCAGCTCGTCTGTGATTATGGAAACTGCAAACTTGTCGAATGGTACAGTGCTTTCAATTTTGCATGGCGGTTTGGATATAATGAAGTTTTTTGCAAGATGGATGCCGTGTTTGTTAAGGTAGGCCAAAACCCTGATCATTCAACTACTTCGTAGTACTGTTTGAAATTGTCTTTGATTTAAAACTGTTGATGAGACTTGAATCCACCATTGAACTTCCATTCAATTGGTAGAAGCTGGATCAAGTGCACTGAAGTATGCAAAAATGGTGCTATGACTGGTAAAGCCGTGACGACTGATTTCAGAATAACTGTCATTCACCACCTTCAAAAAGATATAACAATAATAGATGAGAGTTTTTCATCGCTATTCGATCAGCTGAACGAAAATATCAAGGAAAATCGGCCACATTAAAAGCAAAGAAAAAAAATTGTTACACCTAGACAATGCAACAGCATGTTCTTTAGCTATTGCAACTGTAAAAATACATGAATTACATTTCGAAATGCTTCCACGTGGCCCACATTGACCCGACTTAGCTCCTGACTATAATTACACTCCTATACGAAAAACACCATAAACAAACAACAATTTTGTCAGTTTCTAAGTGACAAAAATAGGAAATTGCTATTTTTTTCAGCGATAAAATTTTATTTCTCTGTACTGTAGTAATCTATTCGTTACATGTAGTAAATATAGATGGCGGTATAATCCGACAATTGCTTTTAAAGTTTTT
Source organism: Phrixothrix hirtus (assembly GCA_024586415.1). Lineage (NCBI taxonomy): Eukaryota > Metazoa > Arthropoda > Insecta > Coleoptera > Phengodidae > Phrixothrix > Phrixothrix hirtus. Next base: position 654 of record JAHWXV010000777.1, on the reverse strand, counting down.
TGAATTAATTATTATATAATCTAGCACCTATAATTAGTTTTCATATAATAATGAAACCATATAATTTTTAAAAAAGTTGTTTTAGAAAATATTTGAATGTCCTAAATTTAGTAAAAAATTTTCAACTGTTATACTTTTTGTTTTAGATTAATTATTTTGTAGATATGCAATTATCTCACTAAATTACACTCGAGTCTACGATTTTGTCTGGATAAAATGTAATTTCAATCACTCGAACTTATTGCCTGAAGCAATTCGACTCTAAAAACTGTCAGTGTCAAAATTGTTCAACCATTTGGATCTCGCAGTTTTGTTGGTGACAGTATTTCTAGTAGGATTTCTAGGCAACAAGTTCTCGTATAAACTACATTTTTGCACTTTCGGGACTAAAACGCCACTTTTAGTCACTTGTTTCGATGACTAAAGTGTCACTTTTAATTTTTAGGGAATAAAATTTTACATTAGTTCCAAGGGAGATAAAGTAAATTTAATTCCGTTCACCATGGCAATAACAAAAATTAACCAATCAAAATTACATATTGCTGAAAGCGTTACTATAGCGCTTCGTAAATTAAATTCAAATAGCATTTGCCGTGAAGCATACATTAATAAATCGAATGATCTGTCAATTTCAAAGTCATGCAATTTTACTTT
>JAHWXV010000773.1:0-11771 GCA_024586415.1 Phrixothrix hirtus | reverse complement strand
TGAACAATTCTAAGGCTTCTCACCAAAATATTTTTAACCTAACTAAATAGGTAAAAATATAAAAGTTTGCATTTCCAAACAGCGTGACACAGCACCAGCAGACCGATGGTTTCGCCCTAGTGGGGCTCTTCAGTGATGCGTGACTTCTTTCAGTGAATTGCTAAGAAATATTTTAAGGTAAGCATTCATCATAACTGTGAGTCTACGATTGAGCTGATCGAAATATATACTCAGTGGCATGGATTTACTATCTACATAGTAAACTCATGGACAAAAATATCGCATATTTTTATATTATTGATTTATTCTGATGTTTGAGAAGTAATGTAGAATTGAGTGTGCTAGATTGTTCTTTTTAAGCTTAATGTATATATCTGTCAAGGAAATTGTAAATAAGTCTTGGTATATAAAATCCACAACTCAATTAGTTAAACAAAAAACTTTAGAAGAATAACAACGTAAAAAAAACAAGACGCCAAAGTCGCGTATATTTACGACAAATTGGGCATTCCTTTGTTGTACATAATATTTATAGATTGTGAACAAAGGTAAGTTTTTTTATATTGTAAAATTCTTCAAAAAGTTTTAGTTCTTATGTTACAGATCGTCGTGGGGCGTGTCCGCAACACGGGCTCTATTCTCAGCTATTTCCCAGTACTGCCTCGATACTCTGCGTCGGCAGTAGTCCAGGCATCCAGTTTAACCAGGAACGTCTCTGCATGTACGGTAATTAACGACAGCAATCAATATGACATAATTGAATAACGTAATAAATTAATTTTAAGCATTCGTTAAGTTCATATAGGTTCAATCAATTATATAAAATAAATTCAAAATAATAAATAATAATAAAAAAGTAATTCAAAATATCAGTTCGATGAGTCCAAAATGAATAAAATAAAGATTATTGTAACATAATTAACAGTAAACACATATATTCACAGCATAACGACAATTCGATTGTTTCAGATTGCGGTTCGCGGGTTCAACAGTTGCACTATTGGCACGAACTCACATCCCATCACACTCCCTGCCGTCATTTCCTGTCCTATTCCTCGTTCCCCTTTCGTAGGAATGGCCCCAACAATGTATTGTCCAACTCCAAAAATTCCAAGAGGATCGGTGGTTGCCCGCAGGATTGGACTACCGTTGCTTGAGGTCAACGGTAGGTGGGGCATCAAAGTAGGCGGTGCTCCGGGTCGCCTACATGCTGCGGGAAGTGCATGCAGTTCTTCGTAAGAACCCGTCCAACCCGAAACATGTGCACCTGGAATGCACCATGCCCCGTTGCCAGCTGCGTTCTAACGAAACCAGGTTGGTACCGTAGGCTCGCAGTCACCCTAGGGAATAGCCTGTAGGTATATCTCCATTTTTCAGAGGTCTCCCACTGAAGCTGTTATTCATCCTCAAAACAGATCTGCAAGTACTCCTTAATGTGTCTTATCGACGGAAAATCATGGATTTTGTAATTTTCCTCAGCAAATCTGAAGCTCTGTCTCTTCTTTATTTGCTTCAGGCAGATCCTGTAGTCAACAGCTAGATCGACTAGTGGGAACCCCGCTAAAACATCTGCCGCCGAGACAGAGCGGTAAGCCCGGATTGCAAACCTTGCTGCCATGGCTTGCACCGATCGTAAATTCTGGTTTATATTATAGTGATCCAGCTTGCAGCCCCATAGCTCGGAGCCGTACATTACTATGGGGAGGATAGCGGCCTTGTAGATGGTGGAGGCCGATCCCGTCGCGTCAACTCCCCAGGAGACTCGTGCCAGATTTATGAGCCTGCAGAGAATGGTCCTAGCCCGGTCACTTACCTGCCTAATGTGCTGCTCGAAGTTAAGTTTTTAGTCGATAAGCAAGCCCAGGTATTTATAACTATTTACTATTTCAATCTTATTTCCATTAATTCGGAAATTTAGATTCCGCTAATGGATTCTGCGTCGTGACTTGTTTACCAGAAGCTTCGTTCTGGTGGTAGAGATCGTTAATTTAAATTTCTCTGGCCACTCTTGGACGACGCCCAGCGACGTCCGCATCAGATTCAAGAGCTCATGCCTGGTATTAGCCGCCACCACCAAGGCAAGATCGTCTGCGTATACTTGTATACTCGCATCTTCAGGAAGAGCTTCCTCAGATAGGTCATCCAATAAAACGTTCCATAAAGTGGGACCCTTGCCGAGTTCGTCAAGTAATGTGATTGGACCGTAGCTCTTAGGATTTCCCGGCGGAGCATTTAAGTCTTTGAGAACTAAAACTAATTTTCCAGTTTTCCAAACGCGTGGAAAGTACGAAACACGAACACATGTACAAAACAATTTATATACAAAATTTTTAATGTTTTCAAAAATAGTCTTAACTACGTCTCCACGGATGCAATCGAGGCGGGGATTTGCAAGTACGAATGCCAGCAACAGCGTCCTCCAGGTCATCCACCGAAGGCAGATCAATTCCCCCCCCCAGGTCTGTGAGAGTGTCATAACCCTGCTGCCAGGCGCGTTGCATATTATTGTTAATATTCCGGTCATCATCCGGGAGCAGAGCTTCGAGAAGATTGCGCACTGCTTCCTCCGGCGTCCGTGACTCGCTGCTTCCGCGTTCCGGAACAAATGTAAAAAGGCTAGGTCGGAGGATCTTCCCTAGAGCCATTTTTTATATAGCGCCCCAGGGATTGACCGCCAGCTCCCTGTGTACATACTTTTCCCATAATTTTCTTCTGACTTTTTCTATTGCATGAAAAAAATTTTGTTTATGGCAACGCATGATGTCAAAGAGATGTTGTTTTATGTTTCCATGCACATTTTTATATAAGTTGCTCTTATGTTTAAGATATTCCCTCCTGGCGGTCTCCACCTCTCCTGTCCTCCAATCCGGCCTGGTTGGATATCATGTTCGTCGAATTGCCACGGAGTTCACAATTTCTTGAATACTTCGGGTCAGGGCGCGCACTGCGCGGTCTATAACATCAGATTGCTCAAGCACGTGATATCTCGAATTTAGGTCACTGTTTAATTTAACTAGGTCATTTATAACGTTCGGTGCTTTCAGTTTATCAATAGGGCAGTGTTTCACGATTTCCGGCGGGTGTCTACTAATATCAGCACCACTAATTATCGTTAAAAGCGTCCTGTGGTCCGAATTATGCACTTAGGTTAAAACATCCCAATCAAACACAAGATCGGGCGGCGCGCACGCAATCATAGTAACGTCAATGTTACTGCAACCTAATTCGGATTCGAAATGGTTTACCATAAACATTTAAAATTTCCAGGTCCGCGTCGACCACGAACTACTCAAGTATTCTGCCGCGCCGGTTTGTCATGACATCGTGCCAAATCTCGGAACGCGCATTGAAGTCTCCACAAACCACCACAGATTTATTACTTAAATCATCCAATATTTGGCTTAAAAAGTTAAATTCGCCAACAAGGTTACTAAACGGGGATAAATAGACGTTCACACAGTAAATGTTTGTTTTATTTATAGTCAAGCGCACAGTAGTAAAGTCTTCCTTACATAAACTTGGAAGTACAACACAGTCACAAAAATGGTCTTTGAATAAAACTACGTTATTAAGCTTTTGTTCGGTATGTTTCAGATACCTGCATCCACTCAATGCCAGTGGCTTATACTTATCATTACATATCATGTAGGGTTCTTGCATTAATATGATGTCAGCGCCGTGCTCCAGGACGTATCGATAAAGTTCTAAGGTAAATGTTCGAGAATTCTTAAGATTTGCCGATAGAACAATTATTCTATCGAATAAATCGTATGGTTCACCTCGTCCTGGAGTCGGCGCTGGTACAATGGACAGTTAGAATCGGAGGTATCATAGTTGTAAGCTCAGGCTTAGCTCCCACACGGAGGCAGTTCGCGCACCTGTAGAGATTTTTACTTTCACGCGACGGGCAGTCCTTACTCTCATGCTCAGGTCTCGCATATGCAGAATTTGGAGACGTGTCCAAAGCGCTGGCAGTTGTAGCATCGTGACACTCTCACAAAATCCCGTACTCTGCATGACGTCCGTCCCAAGTAAAGGCGCTCAGCGAATAGCACAGCCTGCCACAACCCCGGATGGACCTCCAGTACCCAGTTTGCTGTTTGCTCTCCGCGATTCCCCACAAGAAAGGGAATCCTCACTACATTATCCGCCACACTGCAGGTATCTTGCTTCCCGATTTCATCGATCAGCTGTTCTTTGTTTATGTTTGCAGGAACGTCATATGTAATGATTTTGGGCCACAACATGGCCTGTACAGCCACAGCAAGCTGCATCCTGGCGAGAGCAGGATGCCCCACAAGGCCGCTCAAACAATCATCTGCCGTCTCCAGCAAGACCGATTTATTGGCGAAGAAGACACCTTTGATTCAATTGGCTTGATAAATGCCTTGAATCTCTTCTATGGTGCAGGGGATGCGGTTGGCGCGTAAGTTCCACCCCCGCGAGGCGGAGCCGCCGCCACTCTGCCATAAGTCCCAGTTAGAGCAGCAGGCTGCTGCAATCTAAAGAATTCCCGTGCCGCCTTCTCCACAACGTAGTTGACTGCTGGGGCCTGTTTACTTTCGGCGGCTACTGCGATCGCTACAAGCTCGGTTAATGCCACTTGGACGTCGGAGACGCCCCTCACGGCGCCAGACTTCTTCTCAACGCCAGCTTTGCAGGTATTTATGAAATCTAATATGCCAAAAGTGCAAGATTGACTCTTACAATTACATTTTGCAGAGCCCCGCTGCAGCTTCCCGGCGTCTCGACGCAGATGTCCATAAGAGAGCCCGGGTCCGAAGATGATGGCTTCCATTTCAGACTGGAGGTGCATGTGGTCCCCAGCCCGGATGTCGAGCCCGTCTCGGAGGTCATGGCTTGGCTATCTACTCTGTAAGAGTGAAGTCGCAGATAAGCCACAGCTATCAATCAGAACACTCCGCCTTGAATTTATTGTTACACTTTCTATTTAAATAAAATGAAACTTTCCCATGTTAATAAACTATTATAATTACCAAGTCTTATTATTAATTATTGTTCAGAGCTATTTAGAAACACAAACAATCAAAACTACACTATTCCAATACTGTTATTTAGTTAATTAATTTAAATTTACTAACAATTCAAACTTTTCAAAACTTTCACCTCGCAAACACGTCCTCACTCGACGGTGTCCACTATGAAAGTCCAAACAACGTAAGATTAATAACTAAACAGTTTTAAAAGTAACTTATTTATACCAAAACAAATGAACTTCAGTAACGCGTGTTTAACTCCTCGAGCTTGAATAACTGCCCTCATTCTTCTGGGTAGACTGGAAAGAAGGTTTTGGATATTTTCTTTGGGAATTGATTCGCATTCTTCCCTTGCAGCAATTCTGAGATCATTTTTGGTCGCAGGAGGTGTATTCTGTACTGAATCCTTCTTTTCAGCATGTCACATAAGTGCTCGATCGGGTTAAGTTCGGGATTATATGGAGGACATTCTAAAGTTCTGATATTAACCCCAATAAGATATTGTGTTACTGCAGCTGCTGCGCGGGGGCGAGCATTATCGTGCATTACCACAAATCTTTCATATCCTATAACTCCAATATGTTCTTGTAAGAAGTCTTCAATATATCGTTAAGCTGTTATTCCTCCGTTAACCTCAACAAGCTCTGTACGTGACTCCCAACTAATACCACCCAAAACATTCTTCCGCCACCTCCAAACGTTACGTTATTAACCATATTGCAACTGTTATAACGCTCCCCGACTCTTCTATACACCCTATTTCGTCCGCCCGGCTTCCAATGTAGAATCCTTGTTTCGTCAATGAAACAAATATTCTTCCATTCCTCATAGACCAACTAGCGTGGACTCTAGCAAATTCTAATCTTTGTCTTTTGTCTTTGTTGGAGAAGACGGGGCACTACGGCAGGTACTCTGGCATTCAGACCAACTTCTTTTAAACTTCGCCTTATCGTATTAGAACTAACATTAATCCTTCTTCGTTTCGCAGTTCAATTCTTAATCGAGAGGGTGAAAACTCACGATTTCTTAAAAACTGAAGTTGAACAAAGCGATAATTTGTAGCATCGGTGCACCTTCTTCGACCTTGTCCTGCCCTTCTTTTATAATTCCCAGTTTCTTGGTACCGTTTTATAATCCGAGAAACCGTAGATTGATTTAAACGAATAATTCTTGCCATAAAGTTACCATTTTTACTGCATTCAATTCGCCACTGTGCTTATTTCGCGGCATCGTTTTACAAGCATTTTTTAATTACACATAAAGCAACGAAAAAATAGAGCAAAACCAAAAAAAATTACGTTTAAAATGTTTATCAAGGAAATGCACTATTTCCACAACTTTCAAAAACAGTACAATTATGACAAATATCAAAACAAACAAACCAAATGTTTCTCGTAGCCTCCTAAAACAATGAAATTACATAAAAGTGACATTTCAAGCAGAAAAATCCACATTTTCCGAGATTTATTAATATCATTAAAAATATGCAATATTTTTGTCCATGAGTTTTCCCGAAAAACGGTTTCGAAGCGGATTCTTCGTTCTTCACTTCTCCCTTTTTAAAACTCAACGTTTTCGAACAAAGTGGCACTCTCGATTACGACTTTCCCCTTGTGTTAATGCTACAATGACATTTCTCAACGCGCTTTCGTTAGTTTGATAGCTAACTTCGAACTTCCTACCTCCAGTCTGTCGGGGCAACACCGTAAGTTCAGTAAATAATTCCATCTCCACCCTTTAAAGTTGCAAAACGTCTTTGTCGGGTTATAATTAATAATAAATATCATTCATATATTTTAAACAATGTATATATAACTGACTTCCATAAAAATCGCAACACATGGAAGTTGTTGATCAATTTTAATGAAAGTTTCAGAAAATGCCTTTTTTGACGAAACAAAGTGAACAAATTAAAATTTGAATAAAATCTATGTAACGATTCTTGTTGTTTTTTTTAAATTTGTTTGTTTGCACGCAGTAACATGTTATGAAATAAAATAATCGGTGGGCAATAACTCAATTTTGCGAATTATTTGCCCATTATTATCTTCTGAACATTTAAGAATACCAAGAGTTCGTCAAAGTGAAAATTATCGGTACTTAAATGATTAAGAACGTGGTCGTGTTAATGGCATGAGAGAGACCAGATTTTCCCTTAGAGATATTGCTGATCATGTGGTGAGATGTTGGTCCAGATACTTCGAAGAAGGGGTTCAACAACGCCACCCTGGATCTGAAGTCTCCGGGGAACTACACATCGTGAAGAACTTCGTTTAAGACGTTTGGGCACAAAAGACAGATTTTCCACAATTCGCTCAGTTGAAATCTACTGGATGGGACGCGTGGGATTCAGAATATCAGTGTCATATGTTTATCGCCGGATAAAATCTTATGGACTGCATTCGTACTGTCTACTTTTGTGTCTTGCTCTGACCCCTTTGTAGCAATGTAAAATAAAATTGTTTGGCCCTGTTTACTTTTTTTGAAATAAAACAATTTTAAGTCGGTTGTTCCACTTTAAGCTTACATTATTAAATCTATTTATTGCTTGCTAACATAATTATTTGTTAAAACACTAAATTCTAAATTGTTTTATCTGAAATGTCAGACATGATATTAATATAATTAATTTTGTTTTTAAATTTGTAATGTATTCAATGGAGACATTCTAAAACAAAATGACCGATTCTTTTTATGTCGACCAGTAACAATTTTATTCCTTAAAAATTACAATTGTAAACAAAAAGAACAACTGGAGAATAATCGCTTATTTATTTATTTTGCTTTGCAAAAATGATTTTTAAACTTTTCGCATACCTGTTTGATTCGTGAACTGGAGATTGAGAAATATTATTCTAAAATATGTCAGGTAAAATAACATAAGATTCTTTGTTTTATGTTCCCAATTTAAGATATAACGATGAGTAATGCATATCAAGGGCAATGATATTACTATAGGTAGGGTGCACGCCAAGATTGAACTTAATATGAGGCTTGTTTTTTAAGTCAGTACTGTTTTAAAATAAAGAAAAACAAGCAAACTTTTCGTAGCAATTTTATTTTTATATGAAAGCCTGTACCTTAATCTACTTTTCTCCATAATTTTCACCAATTTATCGCATTTATGTATCGTATAATCAGCTTTTGAATTCCATCCTCATAAAAGACTGCCGCCGTTTGGTCACAATTTCATGGAGAACATTTCTGGAAACTTGAGGAACTGAGGAAACTCATCAGATAACGATGAAATCGTAAAGCGTTTGTTGTCTTTCTTTTTTCGTCAACTTTCTGGTCCAAATTTCCAGTAATGACATAAGGTCGCCCATTTCGTTCCTTATCGTAAACATTCGTTCAGCCATCTTTAAAATATCTAGCCCATTTCCGTACCATTCCTTCACTCATAATGTTGTCTCCATACACTTCACTGACCTGGCGATGAATATCGGCCGATTTAATGCCTTTAACACTAAGAAAACTAATCACAGCGCGTATTTTACAGTCGGCGGGATTCTCGATCAGGGGAGGCATTTTAAATAGTGACAAACAAACGTAAACACTGTCTGTGGCTTGTCAACAAATGTAGGTGCACAGTGCGCAAGCGTGGAAAACCGTCGCAGCGTTCACGGTGGCAAAATATCAAAACGGTACTTATTTAGAAAACATGCCTCGTACTATAATTGTTGGTACTTCGAAAACTATACGTTTTTGAAAACTATTTCATAAGCAAATGTTGTTCTACTGGTCGTAAGACATTCACGATTTGCGGGATGTCACTTATTTTTGGGACACTATAGATAGAAATCTATATTATTCATTAAACTTTTAAAAGTCATTAAATGTATGTACATTAACCCTTATGACGCTACTGCAAGGAGTTTGTTTTAAAGAATGCACCGCAGATTTGTAAAAACAGTTAAACAAACTATTCGATATAATTTATGACATGTAAATGACTTAAATATCTACTGTCATTTTCTATTTGTTTAAAATCATTATTCACAATTCAGAATTTATTAATTTATTGTATATTAGATTTACCATGTATAACTTTTATTAAAAGACGTATTATTTTTGGAACTGATGTCTGTGAAGTTAGCACTCCGATGATAGTACTCAATACTTTTGATAAGAGTTTAGGCATATTTTAAATTAGAACAGAAGTACTTTATAGTTTTTAAAAAAGTTTCGGTCATTTACTATAAAAAAATGAGTTTAAAATTTGGGGTGCTAACTTCGCACCGCACCCCAACATTCAAGTATAATAATTCCGAAATAAGTTACCAGTAGCGGTACATGCAATAAGAAGTACTTTATACTTTTTAAGATAGTTCTGATCTTAATAACAAAAAAATCAGTAAAACCTAAATTCCTAACATTCAAAAAGTAACAAATTAAAAGTCGCATTAGTTCTAGTGGGAGTTCTAAATCTAAAACGATGACAAGCAAATGACTCCAATAAAATTTTCCTCTAAAATCAAAAGTAAAAAAGTGACATGCCTTTAAAATTTTGCAAAATCTGATGAGGCCCTAAAAAAATGAAAAATTGAAAGTTGTAGTAGTTCTAATTAGAGTTCTGGATCTAGAACGAAGAGATCCACAACATTTTGTTATAACATTTCCACGAAGTCCATAGAAAAAAAGTTATATTAGGCAAAGTTTGACAAAGTCCGCAAAAAGTTGAATAGAGTTCTCCATCTAAAGCGACAAGATCTAGTACTTTTTGTTATAAAATTTTTCTGTACAATTCATAGAAAAAAATTATATTAAGCAAAAGTTTGACAAGACCGTATAAACTTGAAAATTGAAAGTTGCAGTAGTTGTGGCCGGAGTTCTGGATAGAGATCAATGGAATATATAATTGTTTTACATGAAGTTATTTCGTTAAGTAAACAGAAAGAAAGTTACATAAACTTTTAAATCTTGCAAAAATTTGACGATGTCCTATAAAATTTAAAAATTGAAAGTTCCAGTAGTTCTGATCAGAGTTCTGAAACTAAAACAACGAGATCTACAACTTTTTGTTATAAAACTTTTCCCTAAAGTTAATAGAAAAAAGTCATCTTAAACAAAACTTTGACAAAATCTGCAATAAGTTGAAGATTGAAAGTTCCAGAAGATCTAGTTGGTTTTATTGATAGATGTCAATGGAATCAATAATTGTTTTAGATGAAGTTTTTCCTTAAAGTCAACAGAAAGAAAATTAACTTTTAGATTTTACTTAAGATAAGCTTTTTCTATGGACCTTATGGAAAACTGTTATAACAAAAAGTTGTAGATCTCTTCGTTCTAGATCCAGAACTGATCACAACTACTAGAACTTTCAATTTTCAATTTTTGCGGACTTTGTCAAACTTTGGCTTAATATAACTTTTTTTCTATGAACTGTATGGAAAAAATTGATAACAAAAAGTTGTAGATCTCGTCGGATTAGATCTAGAACTCTGATCAGAACTACTGAAACTTTCGCTTTTCCAATATTTTAGGTCATCGTCAGATTTTTGCAAAATTTAAAAGTTAATGTAATTATCTTTATATTGACTTTATCGAAAAGCTTCATCTAAAACAATTATCCATTGATGTCTATGCAGAATTTCGATCAGAACTACTGCAACTTTAAATTTTCAACTTTTTGCAGACTTCGTCAAAGTTTTGTTTAATACAACTTTTTTGCTATTAATTTTATAGAAACATTTTATAACAAAAAGTTGTAGATCTCGTCTTTTTAGATCCATAACTCTGATCCGAACTACTGCAATTTTCAATTTTTTGCCTACTTTGTCAAACTTTGCTTAATATAACACTTTTTTTATGGACTTTATGGCACAATGTTATAAGAAAAAGTTGTAGATCTCGTCTCTTTAGATCCAGAACTCTGATTAGAACTACTGCAACTTACAATTTTCAATTTTTTGCGGACTTTGTCAAACATTGCTTAATATAACTTTCTTGCTATTAATTTTATAGAAACATTTTGTAACAAAAAGTTGTAGAATTCATCTCTTTAGATCCAGAACTTTGATCAGAACTACTGCAACTTTCAATTTTCAATTTTTTGCATACTTTGTCAAACTTTGCTTAATATACCATTTTTTTTATGGGCTTTATGGTACAATGTTATAACAAAAAGGTGTAGATCTCGTCCTTTTAGGTCCAGAACTCTGATCAGAACTACTGCAACTTTCACTTTTCCAATATTTTAGGTCATCGTCAGAGTTTTTCAAAATTTAAAAGTTAATGTAATTTTCTTTCTGTTGACTTTATGGAAAAACCTTAACTAAAACAATTATATATTTCATTGACGTCTATCCAAAACTCCGATTAGAACTACTGGAACTTTAAATTTTGGGATTGGGGGAAAAGGTGGCCAGGACTACCCATTACCATATCGCATTGGATAGCGGTTGGAAATAATATTGTTATTGAAATGATGGTGTAACGAATCCAAAACATTATTAGCAGTATGTGATCTCGCTCCATCTTGCTGTATAAAAAACTCATTAAGATTAGCACAAAGTCCTTAATTAACAGCAATAAACTCTTCTTCTGAGAGTGTAGCATAATGAGCTGCGTTTAGAGTCCCATTCAAAAATATTGGTCCAATAATAGCAATGGAAGAGAGAGCACACCAAGCAGTGCATTTCCTTAGATGCAGTGGAGCAGTTTCGTGAATGTTTTGATGTCCTGTTCAACTTTTTGCGGACTTCGTCAAACTTTTGCTTAATATAACTTTTTCTATGAACTGGATGGAAAAATCTTATAACATGTAGATCTTGT
>JAHWXV010000769.1:0-13077 GCA_024586415.1 Phrixothrix hirtus | reverse complement strand
CTATTGATTTAAATATTTTCAACCTTAAAATTATGATTTTTAATTACATATTTTATGTTGATATCTTATAATAATGTATTAATTCATTTATTATTAAAAAAGTTTTTATATTTCATGTTTATTAATCAATTTTACTTATTCTATAAATATATAAATGACGTGTTATCAATTCATAACTTGTTAATTATTTACATGTATCTAAAAATTTATATAGATAAATTTAGACTATGATCATGTAAATAATAATAATTGAGAACACGTGACAACGGGGCGCTCGGTGGAACCTCCTTGTTTACTCTGGTTCCATCAATCATGAGGAGTAAGGTGACAAAAGTGAGATCTTTGGCGAACCCCTACCACGCCGCGGTCATGCGACTCTCATGGGCAATTAGGGCATGAGAGCGTGTGCTTAAGCTGACCGAGCCACACGGAGGTAATGAACGGAGAATCCCGCAGTTATGGAGTGACTGACTCTAGGCTGGATACTCCGGCAAAGGATTGAGGCAAGGGGCGACGTTGGCTAGCTCTTCTTTCTGGATATATAGTCCCCCGACATTTTGCTCGGGGCGACACTATGTGCAAGCCGTCCAATGTGTCTTGTCGTGCGGGGTGCAATCTCATGGAGTCGCTATCACATGTACTCCAAGGATGCCCCTACACTAACTTCGAACGCGTACGGCGGCATGACAGGATCTGTAACAGGGTCCGGATGGGTGGGTTGTGGATGAAGAACCAACGGGATGTTGCAAGTGCCGGACCTCATAGTAGTTAAGAGGCCGCAGGCCATACTTTGCGACGTGGCTCTCAGCTGGGAAGGGCCTGATCCACTCTTAGCTTCCCACCGTGATATGGTCATCAAGTACGGAGACCCCCTAGTCCTAGAAGCCTTAGCTCGTCTTTATCCGGATAAAGAGATCCGGATCACGGCGCTGGTTATAAGTGCTAGGGGTGTCTGACCAACGGCTAACAGCGACATTAGTTGATTGTTACGTCTAACTAAGGGTGAGGAGCAGTGCCTCGTTACTAACTGTGTTAATTCACAGAGCGTTTATGAGGGGCTGTTTTGCTTAGGTGAGTCATACGTGAGTTCACCAGCGCCTACCTATTGGACTTGAAGATGGAACCAAACCCCCCAAGCGTGGCTTTCCGGTTCAGGGTAGTCATACAGAGTTAGCCCTGGCCAGTCCTGACAAAATTTCTATCAAGCATTTTGCCCATGTACGGCTTTTGCATCGAGTACGACATGTCATGGAGGAATCCTACTTGGGGAGAGCGTCGGCTTATGATGATTAATGAGCTGATAGTCTCCCGTTTGCTGGAAGTATGCCAGTGTCTGATAGGAATGCATTCTAGATGTTTTATGGAGGTTGAGTTCTAAGTTTTAAGATAAAATAGTTACAGTGGTGCAAACAACTTATTTTAAGACTGATTTCAAATAAAATAAATTTATTCAAAAGGTGCATGTTACAGAGCGTATTAATTTGGTGAAAGAGGTGAGTTTACCCATGAGCCATAAGAGAAGGCAGCTTTGATGCAGCCTTTTGAGGCTTGAGCTATTGCAATTGCTCTAATTAGTTTAGTATTTATTGCATTAATGATTGCAATATTAATTTTTAATTTGTTACTATTTGCATTTCTACAAATTAAATTTCAAATACTTTTAACTACGTAAAGCCTGAACAAATAAAATGTAGGTCATTAAAAGTATTAAGGTAGGTTAGTGTTTATACGAAATAAACAACGGTTACAGTAATTACGACACGTAATTCTCAAGAAGTCGATAATTTCAGTGTTTTCCAAAAAGGTGCTCTATTTTGTATGGTTTTGTTGTAAATGGACGTGCTTAGGTTTCCACAATAACGTGTGCCGGTCTATTTTAAAATCATCCTGCATAACGCCTAGATATCAGGACTGTATTAAGTTTGCATCTCATATCCTTTTGAACCGCGTAAGCCATTTTGTTTTAATAGAATTAGAACAACTCTAACTAGGACAAGAATACAATGCAACAACACATTTACACTATTCAAATTTATTATGCAAATGAGCGTTCTTTAAAAAAATATCCATCGCCAAATCAGTTCTCAATTCAAAACTTAATGAAAATATTCAATGAAAAAGATTAAGTTATTGATAAGCAGAAAAGTTGAAGTCTTCTAAAGTAAATGTCTCGTGTTTACCTAAAATAATTTATTGTATTTCATAGTATCGTAAAGATACATTATCTATAATTGTAGCGATACCGTCTTTAAGTATATTGGCCCTTTTTATTGCGCTTGCTGCTTTAGAAAATTATCTCTTGTGACACCTAGTGTCGAAAATGTGTGTCAATTTTATTAATTATACGGTGTGTAATTACTGTGACCCTAAGTGTTCCATATTACGTTTATTATATTTTATTTATGGCGTTCATTTACTTTTGGCAATTTAAATTGGGTTTTACGATTTATTAATATTTCTTTCGACTACAAATTTTATATTCATAGCTTAATTGCTATTTTACTTAATTGGAGATTTCAATTTTGTACTCGCTTGTTACTTAAACCACCATATTATTGATCCTCCAATAGGTTGTTATTTGATTATTTAAATTTAATCTTTTTATTTTTATCTCCATCAGCTTCGCTTGCGTAGGTAATTCGAATTGCATTTTTGTGATAAAATCTTTGTTAGAATATAAACTACTAGGGGTAAATCTTGACTAATACCAAGGCGAACAAGTACATTATATTTGTGTATTTACAGCCGCTGGATTCGTATCCACCGTACCCAATTGTACACACAAAAATCTAGGGATTTCCAGTATTTAATTGATCCCAGTACTTCCAGCTGCCATCTGTGATAATAACTCTGTTCAATTATTTTAAATATTCACTTTCTGATAACATTTATTAAAATAATTTGTGCATTTAAATTAAATCCAATTTATTTCTAATAATTTCATTATTTGTAATTAATAGGTGTTGTTATGTTGATTGAATCGTAGTTAGTTATTTATCCAATTATTCTATTCGCTAACTCCATTTTAAAAGGTTTATTTTTACCTCTGTTTCATTCTGTATTTTAGTTTTTTCTTTGGGCTCGAGGCTGTTACGTCCATTTTTATTGTTAGATGTTTCCAGCGCGGACGGGAGCACCCCAACCGATGATACTGGGTATCAGCCCTGACGGCGTTCGTGGTCCCCGTCACGATGCTCCTTCAGGCCGCGATAGAATTTATCCCCCTTGCGATCCTTCTAGGGCCACGTGCTGGAACCCATGAAGTACTGAAATTCTAAGATAAGGTGAATGTTGATATGCTTCACTACCTTGTTACAATTTTTGGTGCACAAGCACATCTTAGAATAATAGACCGTTATCTACGCTTACTTCAACTTCAAATATGAGATAAACAAATATTAAGTATTACTTTAGTTATCATTCATAAAATGCTTCGGCGTAAGTTGCTGACGTTTTAAGATTTATCGTATTAAATATTCTGTCAATTTCTTAATGTATATAACTAAGAGAGTTTTGTAGCTTCCTTAAAGGTTAAACGTCTTGCCAGGTTATTACATTTTATATTTTGCTTAACGGGTACTGGTAATTTCAAATTTTATAGCGCAATTACATCGGTCGAGATCAACTGTACGTACAGACATTACTGGCTATTGCAAACGTCACACGCTTATCATGTTTCGAGTTTTTCAACCTAACCGAATACTTTGTTCCAGTACGAATTAACACAATGTATAACGCATTCATGATTTAATAAGACATTTTATCTCATTCGAAGTAGTTGATGTTTTATCGGCAACTTGTGCCTTATAATAAAATAATACTTTATTCTTGTCATATATCGAGTGTTCACATTTGTTTTATAAGAGCGCGTCACGCATGTTACATTTTAACGTATCTAGAACGAATAGCGGTTTGTCGCCAATAACTACCTATTTTATTTTCTTTCAGTTTACCGAACGATGTTAAATTATGCTATTAGGCGATAAACTTAGTTTATCTCAATCGCTTCATTTTATTTGTTCATACAGTACCTTTCACTTAAAGCAGTGAGTTACGTTTGCACATGCATAGCTTATTTAGGTTCACGTCGGCTCTGGACTGTTGTTGACGGTTTCAACCAGAATTGGAGTTATACAGTGGTATGCACCTTTTAATCTGTTCTTTCTTAAACCATATGGTGCGCTTACTTTGCTTTGGCAAATATCGATTATATAAGTTATGCGCGGTGGACCCGGTCATAATTGCTGATTCACTCTCACTCCCAGAAACTGCTAAGCTCAAACCATTAAAAAGAATTACTTGACACAAATGCATGAGGCGTTTTGGAGTGCTCTAAAATTCCCGCCATCGTATATAATGGAACATATAACATATAACCTGTTAAATACCTCCCACTACCAAAATGGCTGACGATTTTTTTACATACAATAGGTTGCATCCCAGAAACCGCTTTAGTATACTACTATAATTATCAAATATAGTGAGTTTTAAATAAACAGTTTTGGATCAGTTAGCAATAAGTCTTAAACAGATTATATGCAACCAAATCTTAATTGGTTTCTTAGCAAAACCTATTCTGTATACGGTAAATAAATATGGGGCACTACCTGATTTTTTAAATTACCTAATATGAATCTGGATTTTTGTCCAAAATATCTACTACTCATTGTGCTACTGATAAGTTAAAATGTTTTGAATTTACCAAAAATACTTATAATTATGAATATTTAATGTGTAGCATCTCCACTTTATAATATTATGTTACTCTCAATAAGACATTTGTATAACATTTTATGTTAATATTTTTATATGTAACATTTTATTAGTAAATTATGATTAAAAAGATTAATTTAATTTTGATTTCCAGATTTATTCATATATAATTGATTGGGTTTGTAAAATAAAATTTAGAATTTCAAATGAAACTAGGGTCGTTCCCATACACTATTTCATGTTTAAAATCCTTTTTAATTTTTACAGGTTATGATCTTTTGCAAATAAAATATTTTAATAAAACTCCACGATTACTTATTATAAACACATTATTAATACCTTTAACAAGACTACGCACCAATTCACACAGCACAAAATGCGAGAGGTCATTGCACGTAATGGTGGAATAACAAAATATTAATATGTAATATATATTCTTATTAATAAAATTAGCATCTTCTTTCGATGTTTGTGTTTTGTATTTTTATATTACTTTTACAGAAAATTTAAATTGTTATTCAAAGGTGTTAAATTCAAAGGAACGCACATCTCCAACTTCAAATTTGTAAGAATCATTTTTTATATACAACGTTAATTGATTTCTAGTTAACTTCAATTATACATAGCTGTAATCATTCAACAAAAGTAAATTTGATGTTAAACATTGTATTTTATGATGTTTTAAGTATATGAAATTCATTAATTAAAAATTATCGAATTTATTTTTTTTGTTTCCACTTACATACATATATAAAATATAGGTGAAATTTCTTGCAGTGGATAATGGTTGAAATTTGTACTTCTTATAAGAACGAAAATGTTTTTCAACTAAATACAGTCTGAGGCAAGACTAAAAATCTTTGGACAAAAGTAGAATAACAAAGAGAGAACGAGAGCGGAAGTGGACTCCAAGGTGGCTGCCTAGAGGACGCAGCTTTAGATTTTGGAGTGGGGTGTAACCCTAGGTATAGGAATGGGCCCTAGGACTCTGTCCCGGCAGTAGAAAAGGGGCGCCATTATTTAAAAGTGAACCTATACGCCATCTATGTGTGTAGCTATGTATTTATTGTTAAGTTAGGTTTGCAACCTAGGTAAAGTGTCTATGAGTTGACTACGCCATCTATGTATAGTTATTGTTAAAGATTAGGGTTGTAACTTGGCTAAGATAGTTATTTGTTACAGGCTAGCTTTTGTAACTTGGGTGAAGTGGCTGTGGCGGCCATGTTTGCAAGTGCAATTAGACGCCAGGTTTAAATTTATATAATGGCGGGTCAAATATTCAAATTTGAAGCTGCTACTGACGTCACGTATGCCGCCAAATTCAAAAATAGATATTTTTTAATAATAGGACTTGGTAAAATTATTATTCAAATTTTAACTTAAGTGAAAGAATCCCTAACAACTAATATTCAAACTTGAGAATTTGTCAAAAACGTATGCCTCGCTAAAATTCAAAAATAGGACTTGTAAAATAATTATTCAAATTTAGAATATTGTCTTCAATGAATACTATCCATGCAGATATTAGATGCGTTTCAGCTTTGTCTACAAGCATTTTTTCATTAAAAATATGAATAATATGTAAGACTAAACAATTACCTTCTTCCTACACAACAGCTTCGGAATTGGCCCAGCTAAAGTTTGCAGTTTCTTTTTCGCGCCAATTGTATTTACTGGCGTTATTTTTGCATTTTGAGTCTTCCTTAACCTCAGCCTCAGTTGTATCTTTGATGGCTATAAAATAAGTTATATTAAAAAATGTATTCTAAAGTAATAAAAAAGCAACTTACCTTCAAAATCAGGCCAGTTAAAATTAGCGACTTGTTCGTTGATGTCAGGAAGGTATTCGACGGAAGAATTTTTTTCGTCTTCAGGTTCAGTCTCCACGGCTAGGGAAACCATTTCCTCATCATCGGCATCAAAATTAAGTTTTCTTTTAGCTGCAATTTTAGTTCGATAAGTTACGCAATTGCAGCGACAATACGAAAAACTTTCACACTTTTTACACGCCAACCCGTCAAGCTAATCCCGAGGTCGAGGAAAACACTTCAACTCGCAACAATAATAGTCCATCTTTACTCACTTTTTGATGATGCTAATGCTGATTAAGATGTGCTGTTTGACGTGCACTACGAGTTGGCTCCGCCCACTTTGTTAAGAAAATGCTATGAAGCGCTATATAAGCCGGCTCGTACTGCACTAGCCTCAGTCGTCGTCGAGCTACGCAAGAGTGAGGTTCCAGCTGCGTTCATCAGAACGCATATACCAAAGGGAACAGAATATTTCAGCTAACGCATACAGACTTTATCAAGTCTAGCATTCAGTCTACTGCTGCCAACCCAACTAACAAGAGCCAAGTCCAAGATGGCGTCCACAGATAGGAGGTTGCACGACATGGCGCCCACCAACGTGGGGCATGAAGCTGATGTGGAGCAGAAGACCCAGCCGAACAGAATTAATTCCGAAGATCAATCTTCGGTGGCGCCCGAATAAAAGGAAGACCCATCCATAAGGGAACTAGTTACGTTATTACGCAACGCTAACTGCTACAAGAAGAAGCAACGTTCGGTGGTTTCGACACCGAGAATCTAGTGAAGCATTGCGAAAGTCAATTCGAGACTGCCGCGCCGGCACGATGGATGTCCGTAACATTGAGGAAGCTCACGGGTAGTGCTGCGGAACAGGCACAGCCGTATGAAAGCCTGGAACTTTTATAGGAGGAATTCAAACGTCGATTTTTGGCCCGCTACGATAACGTGACCTTGCGTGCAAAGTTACGCGCGCAACTGTACAGTGGGCCGCGGACGCCTTCATCTTCAAAAAGCGTGTATTTTTCGACCGATTGGAACCTGACCTAACGGAATTCGAAAGGCGCCGCGTAATAGTGACGTTTACTTCAGCCGGAAATTAGACACGCGATACGCTGCGCACCCTTAGCAACGGTCGAGGAACTAATAGAACCTACGTGTGGCGTGCAAGAAGATTTTGGAGATATCCGTGCTAGCCCAGGTCCAGCGCCGCCACCAGCAGAGACAACCGCGTCGCGGAAAAGGCGTTATTACTGCTGGACTTGCAAAGAGGACCATCGAAACAAGGATTGTCCAGTAAAACTGGAGCCTCAAAAAAACTAGTAACGGACCGTCGCCTCCGGGTGGTCCCGAAAGAAAAAAACTGTGCGCGGTGCGACATGGGCGAATTAACGCCGTCGCGGGAAGATATTGTACATATTAGCGATAAGAATAGTGATAGAGTTGGTGATAAGTTAGGTGTGAATTGACATTAATATTGGACAAAGAATAATTCGCCTTGGTGGATACGGGAGCGGCTACAAATGTGATACGCGCCGATGTAGTGCCGCACAACGCAAGACGCGCTGGAAAACGGGAGCAATACAACCTCGTGCATCAGCAAAACATTTTGAAAACGCGCGGTACAGAACAACTAGCTATCCAGATCGGTAATGTGAGTGATAACGTCGCCTTCGAAGTCGTCGAAGGACCCCGAGAGGAAGCCGTCCTCAGAGTACCATGGCTGGACGGGAACGACGCCATAATCGATTACAGACGCGGGAGCTTATATCACGACCGCAACGAAAGACAGTTAACTTATTGGAACGTTGACGCGAAACTACCAGCAGTCAATCCAGCTGCTATCGACCTAAACCACCTGTGCGACTACGCAAAAAAGTAATTCAGTGAGATTTTGTCAAAGTTCACCGACGTTTTCAATCAGTATCCACGTCAAATAACTACGCGGACGACGAAGCATACGATTCAGCTCAAACATAACCGACTGGTCAAGGCGCCAAGGCATCGATACAACGCCGAGAAAACAAAGGATATCCTCGAAGAAGCGCAGAAGGTGTTAGCTTTCGGGGTTATCGAACCTTCCACTTCGGCCTACAACAGCCCGATTGTAATGGTAAACAAGCGAGAGGTGGCCGCCGGTTTTGCGTCGACTTCTGCCGATTGAACAAAGCCACGATTGACGAAACGACACTACTCCCGCCAATTGACGACATACTCAACCAACTTGGAACAGCCAGGGTGTTAAGTGTGCTCGACCTCAACTCTGGGTACTGGCAGGTGCCGTTATCCGAGGAGTCTAAACCAGCTACCGCCTTCTCGACGACGGACGGCTCGATCTACCAGTTCCGGGTGATGGCATTCGGATTGAAGAATGCACCAAGTGCATTTCAGAAACTGGTGGTTCAGGAGGTGCTAGCCGGGTACGTACAAAAGTTCATCATGGCAAATTTAGACGACATCATCGTATACTCGAACTCGGTTCGAGAACACCACCGTCACTTGCAATTGGTGCTCCAGCAGTTGAAGATCCACGAGCTGTACGCGGGTGCGGAAAAGTGTGCGATCACCGTGAACCAGTTCGACTACCTTGGGCACCGAGTAACTGTAGACGGAATACATCCGCTACAAAAACACCTCGTGCAGATTCGATCAGCTGACGCACCTCGCTCCCTAAAGGGACTCCATAAACTGCTGGGAACGATAAACTGGTTCTGGGAGTTCATAGAGGTACGCAGAAATAACGCCACCGATGACGGACCTGATGAAATCGAAAAAGACAAAATTCTGGTGAACAGCTGAAGCAAAGTGCGCGTTGGAAAAAGTGCGCGAGACAATTGCGGAACCGCTCGAATTAAAATGGCCGCATCCTGAGTGGAAGTTCCATTTTCAGACGGACGCGAGCATGCGTGGAATGGGCGCGGAGGGCGAACACCGGATAGCCGCTAACGCGAGTGACAAAT
Organism: Phrixothrix hirtus; assembly: GCA_024586415.1. NCBI lineage: Eukaryota > Metazoa > Arthropoda > Insecta > Coleoptera > Phengodidae > Phrixothrix > Phrixothrix hirtus. The sequence goes on along the minus strand of JAHWXV010000769.1, from coordinate 3,596 downwards.
TCAAGCCTCATGAGATGAAGTAGTGTAACGAGCAGAAGTTATTCGCTATCATCTGGACTATCAAAAAATATCATCATTTTCTGGAAGGAATGCCGTTCACGCTGACAACGGACAGCAAAACACTCATGTGACTGAATAACTTGAAGGATAAGCCATCGAACCTGACGCGATGGTCACTGCTGCTGCAACAATACGCGTTTGAGGTTGAACACTGTGCGGGCAAGAATAAGGAATTACCGGAAGCGCTCCAGAGGGAAGTAGACAACAGTGACTACGTTACCGAACCAATAACAGACCTACGCGACCTCCTGCCGCCGGAAACCAAGCAGGAAGCCGGACGGACAAATGCATGCAACCTATCGCTACGTTGTACGAACAAATTAAGAACGCAAATAAACAAAGCGCTACGTGTGGTGCGTAACGACTAAAACTTCAAATCATGCTGCAACAAGGCCCCTGGGAGCCAGGCGACAAGTTTCTGGCCGAGAACTAGGCAATTGAAAACAGACCGTTTGTGCGGAAACGCGGCGCCGAAACGCAGCTATATGTGCCGTCGGAATGGAAGCAACACGTGCTCAACGAGTGTCATGACGAGTCTGCTGCAAACCATCTAGGAGGAAGAGAAACAATTCGCGCCGTATTACGCCAATACTACTGGGCGAACTTGTACAAGGAAGTTCGGCACTACGTACGCCAGTGCGTGATATGTCGCTTAATAAAAACTGGAATCAGACAAAACGACGCCAACATGACGCCTCAAGCAGCCGAATTCCCGTTCGAAACCTTGAGCGTCGACATCATTGTCCCTTATCCGAAAACAGCACTTGGAAATCGATTCATCTTAGTAGTAACAGGCGTCTTCTTCAAATGGGTGGAAACCTGGCCACTGGAAGAAACAAGCGCCAAAACCATCACCAAAGCCATGGAAGAAAGGATGTTTAGCCGCTGGGGGTACCCCAAGAAGATCATCTCCGACCAGGGACCGCAGTTCAAATACAAGAAATGGAAAACGTTCTACGAAAAGCTACACATTGGAGACCGAACCTCTGTAGCAGAATATCAAAGAGCCAATCCAACGGAAAGGAGAAATCAAGAAATAAAGAAGACGATTCGGGCCCTACTGCTGAACAAAAATCAAAATACTTGGAACCAGGAGTTGCATACATCATTGTTCAACCTAAGGACCCGCAGAAACGACGCTACCGGACAAACACCGAATGAACTCATCCTAGGCACCGAACTCAAACGACCTGAGGATTGGAAAAATGAAAAAGTAAACCAGAGTAGGATGCCGATGGAACAACGCGTTCAAAAGGCACGCGACAGCCAAGCACCGTACATCCTGAGGTACATCGGCCCACCTACAGCTGGACCAAACACCCCAAAGCCAGGAGACGTGGTGATGGTAAGGAATAAATGCTTCATAGGTAAGCCGTTCGCCCCGACATGGGCAGGACCGCACCGGGTTATCAAGGCGGAAAGTTCGGTCATCATCACCGTCGAGGGTGGCGGCAGATGGAGGAAAATCCATCTGGACGACACCAGGCTATCAGCAAATAACTCCAACCAGGTCTAACCGAGAAGGCGCCAGTGTAAATAGAATTTTTTTGTAAATTATTGTAAATTTTGTAATGTGTTTTGAAAAAATAAAGATAGAACGCAGCTCTAGCCAAGGGGTGACGTGAACTACGAGTTGGCTCCGTCCACTTTGTTAAGAAAGTGGAGCGACGCGCTATATAAACCGGCCCGTACTGCACTAGCCTCAGATGTCGTCGAGCTACGCAAGAGTGCGTTTAGAGCTGTGTTAAACATAACGCATATACAAAAGGGACTGAATATTAGAATCGACTACTAATAACTATTTCAGCTAATGCATACAGACTTTATCAAGTCTAGCATTCAGTTTACTGCTGTCAACCCATGCTGACAAGAGCCAAGACCAAGATGGCGTTCACAGATGGGAGGTTGCACGACATGTTACCTTCCTTTATTGATGTGCATGTATCGACGACCGAATACATGAGATCTATGAGTATCTTAGCTGCCCGCACTCCTTGAGTTTGTGCTGTTTTTCCATAAGAATACATGCAAATTTAAGAATTTGCGGCGAGAAGTTACGTTTTTCCCATATGATTACATGTAAATCGAAGCACAAGGGCACTCGGAGCATTCACTTGTTTACTTTTAAAGTTGATGTAATTCAAATTATGCTTTAGTATCGTACTAACTTGAATAGGGAGAGGCTCAGTATCTACTTATGTTATCGTTTACTGGCTGGATAATGATTCTAAAGTTATTAAGCGAGATATTGTAGAATATTACAAACTGTTTTCGCTACATAGAGAAAGTATTTTAACGATCGCACCCGTAGCCTCCATGATTAGAATTTGTGTTGAGAATTCTGAGCACGATTTCCATGCGATTACTGCAAAAATTACAATTCAGAAGAAAGAGAAGACCCAAAGTGGGAAAGAGATGGAAGATCGTTATCTCCCACAACTTTTTTAAGAATATGTAGAAAATTTTGAAAGCTCAGCAGTAGTCGTGTGCGTACACACAATGTGCAATGAAGCGCCGGAGTTTATGCATAATTATACATACGATGTTTGGCATCACTGCTTATGGTCATTTAATGATTGGCAAGGAACTAGTTTATGGAAAGGACTTGTTTCACCCGAAGCCTTAGCAACTAACTGCTTCTTTTAAACTAAAGAAATTGGTAATGTTGTATTGCACTTGTGCAGAATAACTTTACATATGTGGTATAGGGAAGATGATCCACTTTTAGAGCACTTTAAATATGCACCTCATTACCAATTTGCGACATTAAGGTACAACATACGACACAACTTGAACGAGTATGCCGTCAAATGCCGATATCCAGAAATTGATGACGTCAACAAGCAATATGTTGTTACTCAAAGTTTCGACGAATAAAAAAATTTGAATAAGATTAAATTAAATGTAAAGCAGCGTCATTTGAGCAAAAAATTAAAATTGTTTCGTAAAATGCTGTTAATTTTAAGATTTAAAATAGAAATGTACGGCGTTTGTAAATGTTTCAACACAATGAATATTATTTTTACCTTTTCCTCAATATCAGGGCATCTTTGTAAAGTTGTACCTTCTAACAAAAGAACATTTTTCTACAGTGTTGTATTTTATAACATGAAAACAGATGTTCTGTTTATTTCATTTTTTTTATTGGCATACCTACTGTTAACCCAAATTTTAAACTTAATTTATGAACTTCTGCTACTAAAACGTGAGTATTATTATTATTAAGCGTGCAATCCTGGGAATAAAGACGTTTTCCTTGAACTATTGTGACGTGTTCCCATCTTTCAAACTTAATTACGGTTGTGTTAATTAGTGTTTTTCATGTGATAATTAAGTTTGTTGGAAGTTCAAAGCGTTAACAAGTCAAAAGTGCGGTTAATTTAACACATCGCCAACGAAAAAGACTATTTTCATTTTATTTTGCTATAAACAATTGTTGTAAATAAAAATACTGCAGTAAAAATGCATAAAACTGTCTAAATGTAAATGTAAATTATAAAATATTCTTTTGCTAAAATTTAATAATACAAAAGGAA
>JAHWXV010000740.1:0-13198 GCA_024586415.1 Phrixothrix hirtus | reverse complement strand
AGAGTGCATCGAAACAAGATATCACACAAACATTAACAAAAGTTTTACATCGGTAGAGCTTTATTAAATTTAATTGATCTATCTACATCAATTTGGCAACGACGTGGGGCCTTATAAAACTAAAATTAAATACAACAAAATTAAAGGGGTAGAGTTCAATTGTAATTGAAGTATCTACAACAATATGTATGTCAATTTAGTAAATACACGAATTTGAACTTTTATAAACCTGTTGTTTATCAATTCATGCAATAAAATATTTTATTTATTATTCAAAAAGCTAATAATCGCAACTGTAAACAACACACTTATGTTATGCACAGAATCTGTCAAGTTTTCATTCCTAAAACAAAGTCAAGCTATGTAATATTGATGGCACAAGTTACAAGTCATTTTATATATGTTTGTAAAATATAAGCAACATAAACAGGCAGTTTAGAAAACGATTCCAATGAAAATATAGACGGAAACGGACGTTCGAGCGGCAAATATATGAGTAAAATAACTTTTCAACTGGTAATACCAGATATATTAAAAGGTATGTGTAATTGTTTGTTAAGTTGCCTTTATTCTGCTTTTATAGGACTCGTATTAATTTTATATTGATGCTACCTTATTTGTTATATTTTGAACACTTATAATCAAATCGCAACCCCCCTTACACCAAAACTGCATGCAGCACACCATGACCCTGAGCTATCACGTTATAAATTGTTTATATTGACTTGCACATAAAATTAATTGAAAATTTAAAATAATCATCAAATGTGCATATCTCTGAAATAAAATAAATTCATAAAATATTTCTACCCTAAAGATGTTTGTGACGTTTTTTTAACTGTGACGCTTATTGCTTTGTTTTATATGGTTTATTTATTAAGGCTGTAAGGGATTTCTGATTTACTTTATTTTTGCGAAAGTTTTTATGATCATTAATTGAAAATTGAAAAAAACTTATTTTATAAGGAACTATACCTATACTGATTTTTTAATAATATTAATGATTAGTGTAGGTGCGTGTTTTAAAGTGTACTAATTTTACTAAAATTATATTCGTGACATAGTTTGGAGTCGTCTATATCGTTGTGTTATGTTTGAATTTTTAAAGTCAGCGCTGTGAGTTCAAAGATTTATAAGAAAGTAAAATATATATATTTGGAAAATCACCTCGAGTAAAGTTCTTTCAAAAAACACCTTGTTTTAAATTAGTGATTACAAGTTATTGTACACCAACGAATTATCTTGGAAAGTATCGCAAAATTAAATAAAATCCAACATCTCTAAAAAGTACTAAGCAGCCTTAATTTATTGAACACCTTACGTCTCTAATTTGTGAATTCGGTGGGCTACTGCCTTGATCAAAGTACACATTAAGTTAATTGAATTTTAATGAATTTAGATGATCTAGATCATATTTTCTTTGATACGTCACATCTCTTGTATTAATTATTTGTTAATTGATTTGGTTAATCGTACATCACGACATCACTTTTGTATTGATTATTTTTTAATTAACCGCGTAAGTCTGCTACTTTCGTATTGACAACGGGATAAATCGCTTTCCAACGATTCCAGAGCGTCTTGAATAGGCAAAATCTGTTTGATCAACGTCACTAATGTGTAATCAATGGGTGCTATCAGGCGAAATTGTTTTATATAAATGAAGTTTAAATTTAAATAATTGTTGTTTTTTTAATTAACGAATTAAATTATTTCAAGCATCCTAAAAGTAAATAAACGTATTCAAAAAATAAATACTTAAAATTATAAACAGGTATAAATATAAGTTTTGGTAAATTCCAATGGTAAATCATTAAAAAATGTAATTATACTACAACATTCAAATTTAAAACTAGTGTATTCATTGTTCATTAAAATTGCTTTTACTTTTAATTACATAAGACACACTAGCTGTGTTATATTAATCAAAAGGAGTTAATAATATGAACATATAATTTTATTTCAAATAAAAATTACTGGCAGAGCCATCTATTGGTTTTTATTAGGAGGATATTTAATATAAATAAAATAAAGAAGGAGATTCCTCCTAAACAGCGCCAATTTTAAAAATAATTCGGCTCAAGTAAAAAACCATGAAACTGTTATCGAAGTAAAATAAAATGAACAATTCTAAGGCTTCTCACCAAAGATTTTTAGTAACCTAAGTTAATAATTACAAATATAAAAGCTTGCACTTTTAATCAGCGTGTCGCAGCACCTGCATACCAATGGTTTCGCCCTGTTTGATCTAAATAAACTAAAGAATTAACCATAAATTCGTAAGAAAATGTTTTATTATTTTTTTTAAAATCTACAAGCACTTAGAAGAATACATATTATTCAGTGTCTCATATATAAAAAAATTGAAAACAAATATCTTGTGTTATCTTCGTTTTACTTGTTTTTGCGTTATTATTATTGGTAATACCAAATGAAAATAATTTTTTTAAATTTTCACAGTATAGATATTATTAAAATTCATCCAATAATACGCAAGGTCATGCAACTAAAATTTAAGTTTTACACAGGAGGATATTTGTTGAAATAATTTTAAATATTGCTTCTATTATTAATACCAAATATTATTATTGCTGGAATAATACTCTTAATAATCTTTTTTTAAATTTAACATAAATAAAAGATTGTCCAATAATAAAGTTTTCCACTTAGCAACCATGTCGTAGACTGTAAACGCCTTTTAATTCGCTGCATTCCATATATAAAGTTTATATCTATATATCAAATTTAGCTAATAAATATTTAGATCAATTTTAAGTAATCTCGTATGGGTTGTAACGTTCGTATTTTCATACCAGTTAAACATTGTTAAGCAAATAATCTAAGTTAAATCAATTCCGTGTGTTTGATTTACAATAAGAATCCTTACTTCAGTTATTCATTATATGAATTTTGGTCATTAAAAATCTCTTTAATTTTTTTAGGAATCGTTTTAAATGAGATAGATTATTTTAAATTATTTCAGCTAAAGAAATCATTCCATATGAAATTCACGTAGAAGTTGCTACGTAGCTTGTTTGAAGAAGATGAAGTAAGTGTTAACATTCCGGTAACATTCTTTAAGAATGACATCACTCATGTTGTCATGCAAAATTTGTAGATTTCGAGAATACTCGGGATATTTTTACCGCGATGTGCAGGCATGCAATTGATGTTTTTAAAAATATAATATTTTCATTGGCTAATTCTTTGGGAACCCCGTTTTCCGGTTCTTAGTGTCAATTGTCTAGTACAAAGGGAACTCGTTCTCGAACCTTAGAGAAGTAAACATCTCGGTTGGTTAAAGTATTAAAAGTAACAAAATTCTCGTTCGTTGCGTATTAAGACGTTTCATAGTTGGGTGTACTATTCTATATTTTAGATTTGATATTCCTAAGGGGTTGGAAAATCAAGATTTCCAGTTTATGCCGTCTTATTCCACGAACTATTAAAAATACGCCTTCCTCCATTATCCGATGCTGGAGTTCCAATAGTGAAGACCTGCGATGAAGTCAATTATCTGTGACGGAAGGTTTGCTTCGTATGTAAATTAAAATCAACTTATGCAAGATTACCTTTTTGTTATTTAATTGAAGTAATCAGTAAATTGACCGAAGTCTGAGAGATCATATGTTTTTGGCTTTATCAACTATATTTTTTTAAAAAGAAATTCAACTATTAATATTTGTTAGTAATAGTTTTGCAAGCGCGGGCCTGTCCGTAATTGTTATTTGGTTACTGAATTTGTTTCGTAATTAAGTATTCGTTGTGACGTAATTTGCATTATTTGTGTCACATTAAAAGTTTGATCCATTATAATCGTTGTTAATTACTTGTCATGGTCCAATTTGGCACGAGGCCCGACCACGTTCTCAGCTGAAGAAACCAACGTTAACAGCGAGTTCCAGCTAGAGACTACGGCGGTGAGAAGTTGGGGGGTTGAATTAACCGACAGAAGTCGCTGTTAACATTTCCGTCATAGGAACGTAAAGGAAGGGGGAAGAGGTGACTTCCTACCGGAATCATCACTCGGAAGATACACAGTACACAGGTTAGTTGAGCGCCACTATCGCGGTCAGCGGTAGAATACGCCCGAAAGGTAATAACCAGTGAGACAGGACTGATCGTTCGCGTTTATCTACCAGGAAAATAGCAAGTGAACCACTTATAAAAGCAAGCACCACCCCACGAACTTTGACGTGTCGCGGGTTTTACTCGGATCTACTCCAAATTTTATAGGTTTCACAGGTGAAGTTCTTACAAACTAAATTAGGTCAAAATACGATAACCAAATTCTGGTGGCATTTAGCCATATAATGTGTTCAAACCAAACTAAAATATCACAAACTAGGACGGTTATAATTTATATCAATCTTCCCGTAAAACAAAGGATCAAAGTATTATACGAACAGAATTAGGATTACAACTAATGTCACTAATAAATTGAGTCAAAATAACAATCTGTCATGCGCGGATATTTTGCACTTGTAAGAATTACTATTAATCGGCCATAGCTTTCCTCGCAGACTGTTGCTTTGGCCTTCTTGGGAACACTTTCACTTGTTCAGTAGTAGAACGTTGGTCTTAGTTTTCATCTCCAATGATAATGCAGAAAAAGCAAATATGCTTAATGCATTTGCATAAAAATTCAGATTGAATCTGTACATTGTTGCTTGTGAGCAAACGTGGCAGCTGCCTTGCACAAACCTTTTGGCAGTTCAGATCATCTGATAGAATCTTCCTGCTGGATGAGTGTCTGATTACAATCTTAAGAAGCAAACGACCAGGATATCACCAATGGTAAAGCAGCGTTCTGCTTTCACTAAATTACAAACTGCAACTGGTTCTTAACATGATTTTCTTTATCATTAAAAACCCCAATTCAACAAGTAAACTAACTTGTTCTTATATAGTGCTATCCTTTTTGTTTAGTACTTTTTCATATTGTGGCTACAAGCTTCCATAACTGGTGAGAAACATGCAAATTTTTATAGTACTTCTTTTTATAGAAATAATTGATAGATTTTTCAAAAAAATTAGGTAATAAATGAATAAAGGATTCAATTTGTTTAATGTGCAAATTTTTGATTATAGCACCATCACTATCATCAATTAATAGATCATTAATTTGATAAATATATTCGGTTCTATAGCAAAATAAAGAATCAACAGGTTTTTTGAAACATTTATGGTTAATTCGTAGTTCATTCTTTTTCCTGCAAAAGTACAATTTGAATATGCTGACGCATTGTTATTTGTAAGCAATTGTCGCATGCTAAAATATACAATACAAGTTCGGTTGAACAAAGGTCAACCTAATAGACAGTGAAGTTAGACGCGAATAAAAATATTAGACAATATTGAGAGAAAAATTGGAATCATCCAATTTCTTACATAATCGATTAAACGATCAGATAAATAAACGCTGGGAAATTCAGCACTCTATATGTAATAAATAGTCTTACCTGAAGCGGAGTGAGAAGTCTGCAGGTAAAGCTTTTAATGCTAAATAAAATAGAATTGCTCCTTAAAATATTTGATCAAATCAGTAAATCAGCTGATTAGTATAACAAATCAGATTCCTGATCGGAAGTGGGCCCCAAGATGGCTGCCAGAGTGTCTGGGGGGCACAACGCTAGATGTTGGAGTGGGGTGTAAATTTAGGTGAAGGAATGGGGGGCGTGTCCTGGTTGGGGTCCCAATTGATATATTATTATAAAAAGTGAACGCATACGCCACCTATGGGTGTAGTGATGTAATTATCGTGGTTTGAGACTTTGATAAATCATAAATAGTGAATACATCATACGCCACCTATGGATGTATCAATGTAGTTATCGGGTTTGAGGCTTTGCTAAATAAAAAGTGAACGCATATGCCACCTATGAGTGTAGCAATGTAGTTTTGTTTTAAATATTTATTTAAATACTAGATTTATGGCGGTAAAATATTCAAATCTAAACTTAAGAGAAAAATCCCTAATAAAAATAATTACTAATTTCAAACTTATGAATTTATCAGGTGAAAAATGACGTCACATATGCCCCGCTAAAATGCAAAAATAATTTAATAAAAAAGCCGGTGGCCTTGTAAAAATTATTATCTAAATTTATTTTAAGTTTTTATTTAAATACTAGATTTATGACGCTAAAATATTCAAACTTAAACTTAAGAATTTGTTAAAAATGACGTCACGTATGCCTCCAGCTAAATTTCAAAATTATTTTAATAAAAAAAGCCAGTAGACTCTTCTAAAAATTGTTATTTTAAATACGCATAATAATAATTGTATAAAAGGAAAATTAATAAATATTCATATATAAGTATTTATGTTTTTTACTTAAAGTGCAATAATATAATTTAGAAATATTCTAGTCCAAAAATAATAATTTATTCAAAATTTATACGCTATTTTAATAAAAATGCAATACTATGTAATATAGTACCTAATGATATTGAATTAGATTTAGCTACTGAATGTATGATAAGATAGTTATATCTAATTCAGCGCATCCGCTTTGCAAAATGTTATTCTAATTTAAGTTGTCATCTTAATAAAACAATGTAATAGAAATAAAACTGTCCTATTTATTTATATTAAATTATACATAATATCTTTTATAAATATTTTTGGAAAAATATTAACAATCTCAGTGATAAATGTAAAGTCTTTTTCATTATTCAGCGATAGAAAATCCAAATTTTGCGCTAAGAACTTGCCTTTACATAATATGCTTGTTTCATCGCTTACGAAGAATTGCAGCTACTTTTTGAACCAACAGATCGTAATTTCATTTCTTTTCATGACGATTAAGAAAGTTCAATTTTTGATTTACTACATCTCCAATCGAAAATAATGATTTTATGCCGTTCTCGGAAAACTGAATAATATTGCTCCTCTGAATTATTCTAATGTTTTTTCTCCCTTAAAATGCATATATAAGTCAATTGTAACTCCGTAGCCTACTTGGTATTCCTCCATTTGAAAATTTCGAATAAAGTGTTCCGTTTTCATTGAAGATACGCTGTTCCATTCGTCAATGTTGAAAGAAAGACATCTTGCACAATATCCCAAGTAACTCATTTGCACTGCCAGTTCAAAATCGTTTTTTAGTTCGCATCCTACTTGCAGAGAACGCTGTCTTCACTGTCAATGCGGATATTAGATGCGTTTCAGCTTTGACTACAAACATGTGTAAGACTAAAAAAATTACCTTCTTCCTGCACATCAGCTTTGGAATTGGCCCAGCTAAAGTTTTCGGTTTCTTTTTCACGCCAAAGGTATTTACTAGTATTGTTTTTGCATTTCGAGTCTTCCTTAACCTCATCATCAGTTTCATCTTTGATGACTATAAAATAAGTTTTATTAGAAAATGTATTTTAAATAAAGTATAAAAAATTTACCTTCAAAATCAGCTCAGCTAAAATTAGTATCTTGATCGTTCAGGTCAGGAGAGTATTTGACGAGAGATTTTTGTTCGTCTTCAGATTCAGTCTTCTCAGTTAGGGAAACCACTTCCTCATCATCGCCGCCAAAATTGTTTTTTCTTTTAGCTGCCATTTTAGTTCGATAAGTTACGCAATTGCACCGACAATACGAATAACTTCCAGACTTTTTACACGCCAATCCATCAATATGTTCCCGAGATTGAGGAAGACACTTCAACTCGCAATAATAATAGGTCATCTTTACTCTGTTTTCGACAACGCTACACTAACTCGTCAGCTGCAAAACTAACTGCTTCAGAATATTGTTGAGTGTGGTAAAGCGAAGGGAAGGGAGTTTTATTAGACGCGCTGTTACCTTCATTTATGTAGATGTGCACGTACCGACGTGAGAATACCTAAGAAAATGCGCTGTGAAAACTTACTCCCACTCCTCAAGTTTGTACTACTTTGCCACAAGAATACATGCAAATTTTACGATTAGCGGCTAGAAGTTACATTTTCTCATATACGTTAAATGAAGCACAAGGTCACTCGGACCCATGCGCCCGTTCCACTTCCAAGACTTTGCGCTACTACACGGGAGGTCGAGCATTCACTTGTTTACTTTTAAAGTTGGCGGAATTCAAATGATATTTAGTTTCGTACTAGCTTGAATAGAGAGAGAGAGAGAGAGATAGAGAGAGAGAGAAGAGATTCAGTATGGGTGCATCTACATATGTTAACGTTTATTGGCTGGATATTGATTCTAAAGTTATCAAGCGAGATATTGTAGAATATTACAAATTGTTTCCGCTATATGGCGAAAGTATTTTAACGACCGTACCCGGAGCCGTCATGATTAGAATTTGCGTTGAGAATTATGAGTACGATTGCCCATACGATTATTGCAAAAATTACAATTCAGAAGAGAAAAGAGACTCAAAGTGGGAAAGAGATGGAAGATCGTTGCCGCCACACCATTTTCAAGAATGTGTAGAAAATTTAGTTTCAGCTCAGCAGTAGTCGTGATCGGGAGGTGTTACTGTCGTGTGAGTATACACCGGTCACCATGTATAAAGAAGCACCGACGTTCATACATAATTATACATACGATGTTTGGCATCACCGCTTATGGTCATTTAATTATTCGCAAGGAACTAGTTTATGGAAAGGATCGTTTCACCTGAAGCCTTAGCAGCCAACGGATTCATTTACACTAAAGAAAGTGATAAAGTTGCATGCCACTGATGTGGAATAACTTTACACATGTGGTGTAGGGAAGATGATCCACTGATAATAAAGTTCAAAATACTAAAGTAAATTGTTTAGCTAACAAGAAAGAAATTTTATCAGTTAAACAAGGTCCTAGTTTTATACCATCAAATTTAACAATAAATAAATATAATTCTTCTAAAAACCTTATCATTGGCACAGGAGCTACAAATAAAACTTTGAGCAACGATAAGGACCGATTTACGGCTGTTTAAGAATAGGATTAGGTCATCGTATATGTATCTTACTAGAGTTGAACCAAAAGTAAAAATTGAAAAAATTATGAATTATATTGATAACAAACTCAAAAATGTTAATAAAGATGAATCTTTAAGGGATGTTAAAGTTAGTCAGCTAAACTCCCGTTATCCTGAACATTATAGTTCATTTAAAATTGTAATCGATGGTATTAGATCCAAGTTTTTGGCCTGAAGGAGTTGCTGTCAGAAAATACTTTGAACAGAAAACATCTAAAGCCACCGGTACACGAAATTTTCTGTCTCCCCGACAGTTAATCAACCAAACTTAAGTATTTTTTATCAAAACATGCGAGACCTAAAGACCAAACTTTTATGAAAGCTTATATGAAAGCATACTAAGTGAGAACTTTTCCGTGATTGCGTTCACTGAAACTTGGCTTACCAATGATATTTCTAATAATGAGTTCATCGATTCAAGATATATTTATAGAAATGATCGCTCGTCTGTAACTAGTGATAAGAGCAAAGGTGGTGGGGTCTTAATAGCTGTGAAGAAACAACTTAATTCGTATGTGATGGATTGTGATACTAAAAACAGAGAAGAGCTATGGGTGCGTATTTCTTCTGATTCGCGAAATGTGATCTTGGTGGTAGTATACTTTCCTCCAAATTCATCGTTACAATTATATTCAGAGCATGTAGCGTTGATGGACGAAACTTCCAAAAAATATAATTATGATGTTATTTGTGTTGTTGGTGATTTCAACCTACCAAATATAAACTGGATCTGTGATATTAATAATAATAGTGGTTGTTTAATTCCGGTCAATGTTTCGGCTCTTTCGGAACAAACAATGCGTAATAATTTTTCCTATCTTAATTTGAGTCAGTATAACTTGTTCAGCGATGCCTACCGCTTATTTCTGAAGATTTACACCATCCATCTCTTAATATTGACCTTCCTGTTGTAGCAACAATTCCTGTACTTTCTGAACGGAATTGTTTCTATTTTGATTTTAAAAATGCTCCATAGTTGCATCGTTGAGTATTTGTCTGTGATTAATTAGCAATTCCTTGATAATTATGCTTGTATAGATGAATGTGTTCATAAATTTTACGAAATTTTGAAGGAAGATATAGATAGATATGTACATACCTAAAAAGTATAGGCAAAATAGCAATTTTAACAAATACCCAAAATGGTTTGACAGTACTACAAAATTATTAATAAAATATAAAATGATCGCCCACAAAAAGTTCAAACAAACTAAATCGCCATTGCATTATGATTCTTTTAAAGAGTTCAGAAAAAATGCAAAAGTTCTATTAGTGTTTGTAGACAAAATCATTTAAAGATGATAGAAAGTGATATCATACAGGATTCAAAACATTTTTGGAAATTTGTTAACTCTAACAATGTCGAATAGTAGGTCTTCAGCTGAGTCGCCATCTGATATTGCTAATTTATTGGTAAATCATTTTCAATCTGTTTATTGTGACCATCATAACTATATCAGTGATTTATGGGATGACTAGTTGGAAAATGTTGTTGATATAAATGTGTTTAATGTTTCTTGTGATGACGTTTTTAAAAAGCTAAATAGTGTTAGTGCCAATTATAAATCTGGGACTGGTTGTATACCAGAATATTTCCTGAAATGCGGTGCCAGTGTTTCAGCTGAATCACTTCAATCGTTATCCAATAAGTCATTAAAATCGTCTAATTTTGTTAATATTTGGAAACAGTCTTATATTATACCTATTTTTAAAAATGGTGAACGTACAGTTATTACAAATTATAGACCAATTAGCATATTATCGGCAATACCAAAGATATTTGAATTAATAACAGACAAGCTCTTTGCTACCGTCAAAAAACTTATTATAGATGAGCAACATGGTTTTTTAGAGGCAGATCTACATCACCTAACTTATTTCTTTTTACTAAATATGTTTTAGATAATATTGAAGTTGGGCTTTACGTTGATTGTATCTATAAAGACTTGAGCAAAGCATTTTATAGAGTAAAAATTGAACGACCTATCTATAAATTATCGAAAATAGCCTTTGCTGATCCCTTACTCTCCTGGTTTGAATCTTACCTTATTGATAGAAAACAGCAGGTAATAGTGAGTAGCTATACATCCAAATGGATTACTGTTCAAACTGGCGTTCGTGAAGGTTCCCGCCTGGGACCCATACTTTTTTTAGTATATAGCAACGATATAAAATGTTTTTAAAAATTCTTCCTTGCCGATGCCGATGATCTAAAGATTTATAAAATCGATAATGATAACTCAACAGATTTATTATTACAATTTGAACTAAGTTTATTGATTAGTTGGTGTAATCGTAATAACATTGAACTTAATTCAGCTAAATGTAAAGTTATTAGGTTTTCTAGAAAAGTACAAAAAGGTAATTGCTCCAATTACATTGATAATGATGTAATAGAAAATGTGTTATACACTAAGAATCTTGGCATAATCTTTGATAACAAGTTACTTTTTTCGTTGCACATTAATAACTTATGTGTTATACACTAAGAATCTTGGCATAATCTTTGATAACAAGTTACTTTTTTCGTTGCACATTAATAACTTATTAAAAAAGTTAATAAAACTCTAGGTTTTGTCATTAGGAAATCTAATGAGTTTTATAATCAAAGAGTCCTTACAATTTTATATTGTTCACTTGTTCGATGAATTCTTGAATATTGCTACATAATTTGGTCACCTCATTTTGTTATTTATAATAATAGAATAGAGATTATTCAAAAGAAATTTATAAAACACTTGTGTTTTAAATTTAAAGTTTTTTACGGTAAAAATAACTATAGCAGTATTTTGAGTTACTCTCAAATTAGGCGTACGTTCGTAGATTTATGTTTTCTATATAAGGTTTTCAATGGAATAGATGATTGTTCACAGATACTTGGCGCTTTTTCACTACACGTTCCTGGATGTGCAACACGAAATACCCGTCTTCTGCATGTATATCAACTTCGAACAGTTTACGACTATTATTCGCACTTATTCAGGTTATTAAATAATTCTTATCAGTTTAGGGAGCTAGATTTTTGTGGTATATTAGTGATTAAGTTTAAGAACAATCTTACAAAGCGCTTGAAAATTTAATGATCATAATTTTGTACTTACTTTGTATTTTATATACTCATATACTTGTATACTTTAATGTTGTAATTTATATTGTTATTAGTTGAATTGGAACATATCCATTAATAAAGTATTACTACTACTACTACTACTTTTAGAGCACGTTAAATATTCACCTCATTGCCAATTTGCGACATTAAGGTACAACATACAACATAAGACACAACTTAAACGAATATGCCGTCAAATGCCGGTGTCCAGAAATTGATGTTACTCAAAGTTTCGAATGAAAAATGTTTGAATAAGTTTAAATTGAATGTAAACCAGCGCCATTTGAGCAAAAAATTAAAATTGTTTCGTAAAAAGCTGTTAATTTTAAAATTTAGGATAGAAATGTACGGTGTTTGTAAAATTTTCAAAACAATGAATATTATTTAAAACAACAAATATAAAAATCTCTTCATTATTATTTTTTATTTTTACCTTTTCCTCAAAAAGTATAAATAGAGTGGGCGTGGAAAGCAAGCTGTTTAGTTATGACAAGACAACGAAAGGGGTTGGGTGATGTAAATACGCTTATTAACAAGTTACCTTTTGAAGTTCAGCTGCCTGGATATCGGTATTGCGGTACAGGTACAAAATTAGAAAACCCCCTCGCTCGTGGAGACCCGCGTATAAATCCGTTAGATGCCGCCTGTAAACAGCACGATATAAGTTACAGTCTAAACAACGATCTAAGCGAAAGACAGGGCGGATCGTATTTTAGAGGACAGAGCTTGGCAAAGGATCAAAGCAAAAGATGCCTCGTTTGGAGAAAAAGCATCTGCGCTAGCTGTAGGCACGGTCATGAAAACGAAAATAAAGTTTGAGATGGGTTGCTTGGCACGCAACAAGGTCCAGAAATGTTGCAAATAGAGCGGATCTATTTCAAAGAAGAAAGGAGGTAGCGTATGTTTTAACAAACATGTCCTTAAGAAGATCAAATTTCGACGAAACATTGCCACGGCTTTTAGCTCAGTAGCTATGCGGTAGAGTAGGGGGGTATGATGTATTCGGCGTAGGTGAAGCGTTGCTGAGGTCAACATTCCAGAGGTTGGTCTCTTCTCGGCATGTAAGATATCAGAGTCAGCTTAAAATAAAAATAAAGTAAGGAAGTACAGTGATCAGCAAGTAGGGCGCCAGACG
>JAHWXV010000728.1:0-14224 GCA_024586415.1 Phrixothrix hirtus | reverse complement strand
TGTTGTCATCGAATTATGAGTAAATTGATGAATCGTTATGAATTGTTTATTCTGGTAATGTAAAGAAAACAACCATTAGCGTGATAAAATAGGTGAATTAAACCAAAAGAGGCCATTGCTATTACTAAAGTAACCACAGAAAGTGGCTGATAATTGATTAAAGCTATTTCCTAAATTTGAGTTAAAACGATGTCTGGTACTGTCAAATTATTTACTAATTTATTGTAGCATTTGTAATAAACTTTGTATCACAAATATACAATTCCATCGTAACTGAGTGGTATCTAATGTATTAAGTTTGAAGTAATTAATGTTTCAGCCAACTCCAATAGAACTGTACTCTATTGAATTAGCGTTTCAGTTCTGAATACTATGCAACTCGTTACTATCACCGCGACTTAATGACATTTACGTATACCCTCTAGCACACTTCAGCTAGTGTGCATACACTATGTGTTCAATTTATGTACGTAAGTACTTTTGTACAAGAGCAATAAATGCAGTTGCAGCGGATATATATATTTTATAGTATACTTGTAAGAGCGCTTAAGTTTCTATCAGAATAAAAATAGAAATTAATCAAGAACACCCTGTATATAGAATTCTTATATTTTTTATTTTAATTAAAAGTAAGTCATGGTACGTTTACCCATTTATTCCCGTTTTCAATTAAAATAAACGTTTTACATATATTTAAAATTCAATTAATAAGTGTAAGACAACGAATATTAATTTCGTATGCGTATTTGCTTTACAAATATCATTTGCTACATTTTTTTAAAAGGAATTCCTATCAATCGATTTCTATAGTTATTTAAATGTACCACCATCATAAGAATGATAAATATGCCCGCTCAAGAATCCCCTTCGTAAATAATAGTAAGCTAGACACGCAGATCTTTGAACGCTTTGACTTCTGCACCCCTCCGCGTTTAAAACGCTAGAATTGCGCAGAGTTGATCTTAAATACTCGATTCGACCAGACGTGGTTTGCGGATAATCTCGTAAACTTTTACAAAAGTTTCGGGATGGACAGATAACAAGTACTCGGGTGATTGCAAATCGGTTAATTGCATCAATTCCATAGTAGAGAAGAACTTGACTCAATGTCACACTCCCATAAGAGTTCGTAATTTACTGTGCCTTCCGACATCCTTGCAGTACAGGATTATGTATGGTGCTGAAAATAAAGGATCCGTATTCCGGGATTCGTTGTCCACCTTCCGGACGGTTTCAGGTGACGCTGCCTTTAGGATTATGCAAGTTACTCTGTCTTCATATTTTTAAAGAACGTCATAAGTGTTACGTAACAGGCAGCTAACAGCATTCCCAAATTAAATTACTACTATCAATAGCGAAATCGTGCTGTTTATCACAACTATATTTAGTTGATTAATAGGCTTCTATTTAAGAACGAATTTTCTTGATCGTTATAGTGTAGATACTATTGCAATCTATTTGCATATGTAAATTTATTTGTAAATCAGGTGAAAGCTACGAATAATCGATGCATCAGCGATTAAAGTAAGTTAACATTCATATTACCTGAGTATTCTTTGAATTGAAACTTATGCGTATTTTCTCATATTTCATTACATCGACTTTTACTGTATTAGTTTGTTTTAATATCTGTTAGTTTTAGGCCACTCTTATTTAATTTGTAGCTAACTTAAGAAATTCGGCGATTTACTGTACTATCCCAATGGCGTAGCTGATTAATATTTTACAATCTTAAGAACTTTAGTCTTCTAAAGAGTTGGAACTTTGGTCTTCATAGTTCTACACAGGAAACCTACGTCTTAAGTGAGGTGGCGCCCATCCTAAGTTAAGACAAGTAATTGGTGACTTATTACCAACGGCGCTTAGGAACTTACAGAACGCCTATCAACTAGATCCAGTTGAACGACCGCGTCTTCTTAGCCATGCAAACCCGTAAGTTCTGAAAATAGACTGCATTACTCTTTGAGGGTGCGAAGCACTATTTCACCCGTTGCATGCCACGTATATAGATTTGTTTGTATACAGTGTACGATTATGTTGTAAGGTATTCTATATACAGAGTTCATAAACCCAAGTGGATTAATACATAAATGTAGATAACAGTGCTTTCGTAAAGTAATACATAAATTCAATAAAAGCCGTCTAAACTTTTTTGAAAAATCACTCGGCCATACCAAACGATTAAAATAATTTGACATTTTTTTGTATATTTTCTTAAGATTTTCGGCCATTCTTCAAAAAATTATGACGTCATCGATGTTCTTTCTAGCAACCCCAATTTTTTATTACGGAATCTTAAACAGCGCATTTGTTTACATACTGATGTAGGTGATATAAGAAAATTTTCGAGAAAAATGACATGGAAACTTAAAAATCATAAAATTTGTAGACAATGCTAAATTATAAACACACAAATGTTTACAAACAATTAAAACATTATTTACGTTTATTTTGGGAACCATAATCGTAACGACATCTATCCAAGTTACTGGACACGTAAAACCTTGCTTAACACCAGAGATTCTCTCTGATAAGTAGCTTCAGTGCATTCTTCCAGAAAAACCTCTGAGTTTACGTAAAATAACCGTAGCACGTTTCAAAAAAATTGTAAATGCGTTTTCGAGAAAATCGCAAAAAACTTAAAAATCGCAAGAATAAAGTGACACTTCGGTTATTCGATTTTAACTAAATCCTTGCTGTCTCATATGCAGGAAATATAAAACCTAAATATAGTTTTTCATTTTCATATAATGATTACTTTATGAAATACGTTTTCACAGCTAATACTCCAAGCACTTCCGGTTACTCGATTTTCAAAAATGTATTAGAGAAACTCCTTGCTTAATATAAAACTAAATTAAGTAGCTAAGAAATATACTAAGTTGAAAAAAAGTAGTGATATCCGATTTCAAGAAAACCGGGAAAATGAAGAATTCGGAAAATATCTAAAAATGACAGAAATAAAGTGGTACTTCCCCTTATTCGATTTTAACGAAATTTTTGATTTTGCATATAAAGCCGATTAGTTATGGCTGTTACTTTCATAGTTATCGTATTCAGAGTTAACAGTGGAAGTACTTCCGGTTACTCCATTTACAGAAAATTTTCTGAGTAACCGCCCAGATTATATAAAATGGTCTTAAATGCTTAAGAAACACAATGAATTTTTAAACAATCGCTGCATCCGATTTTGAGAAAGTTTTGAAAAACCAAAGATTCGGAAAATATCTAAAAATGACAGAAATAAAGCGGTACTTCCGGTTATTCGATGTTAACCAAATTCGTGGTTTAGCACACTAAGCTGATTGTTACCTTAAATATAAATTTTCATTTAGCTAGCACTTTTAGTTTTATAGTTATTTTATTCCGACTTAACGGCGAAAGTACTTCCGGTTATTCAACTTACAGAAAATTTTATAAGAAACCGCCTAGATATATGAAGATTATATGAAGAAATATTGTAAATTTCAAAATAAATCTAAAAATAAATCTAACAATTTAAATATATTTTATTTAAAACTGCAAATACACACAGAAACGGTCTGTAGAATATAATTGAATACAAAAACTCTTAATAATATTTTGCGTTGATTTACATACTGTGCCTTCATTTAATCCCAGCTTTAATCCAAATTATTATAAATTATGGTTTAACGTAAATTTATTAAATTGACTATTGGAGATACTATTATCTATTTTTACAATTTTATAATTTAACAAGTGTATTGCCAGAATATATATTGTTTTCCAAATGCTTCAATTTCAAGTTTTGTTCATACAATGCTAAAATTTAAAATAATTGATTAAGGAGGGCTCTCTCAGAATGGTTTATCTTTGCAGTATTGTTTATTTTTAGGTAATGCGATTTTATTAAATTAGTTTAAATATAAATTTTGAAAAGAACCCTGGTGGCTCTCTAAATAATATATTTGATTTTTATTATATTCGCCAAGTATACTCCTAAATTCTTTGTTACCGCTTGTGATTATTCTGTGAACATATTTTTTTATATTTCAGATCTCTTTTAATTTAGTTTTACATAAATACTGTTCAATTCATTTAAAATGATCGATTTTAAATTTCTAATAACTATATAAATACACATAACTTAGTTTATAATATACATCCCAAATTGTGGATATTCTTATTTCCAGTAAAATAAATATTAAATGATTAATTAAAGTAGAAAGTATTTTGAGTTATACAAATAAGAAACAACGGGTTGGTTAACAGTGTTTAATTAAACATTAGTCATTAACAGCCAAATTAAATAAATAATAAGGGCTTACTACGTTTGTAATTAATTTGGTTGCTTTACTCTGTCCCTAGTAAGTTGAGTTAGCCGCAATACCAATAATTCGATTATTGCCGGCAGTACTCCTGTAACAGAATTAACCACATATCTTATGAAAACAATAAATTAATATCAGAGGCAACCTCAAACAGAAAATCCAAAGAATCGGTTTAATATGATTTTGTTGCGTAATACCAATAATTTCGGTTTTGATAAACAAAAAATTGTTTATAGGACCAATTAATACAAGTTTTAAATCAAACAGTAATACTTATAGGAATTCTAATTAATTTTTAGGTTACTACACAACCTATTAAAAATAAGATGGGTTCTGTTAATTCCATATGATCCAAAAAAATCAAATGAATATGACATCTATTATTTTCAGAAAGAAAAACAATTTCGAAATGGAAAAGATAATACCCGCTTAGATATTCTGCACTTTGTTAGATAATGAATTGAGGCAGTTTTAAAATGATTTAACTCGTGACCGATATAAACCTATATTCATTTCGATACTCAGCACCTTTAGGGGTGAAACACCAGCGATGTTTTGTTATGGCTAGTTATGAAGTTTCCTTGAGTAGATGTCTATGCCTTTTGAAATGTTTTACTTAAGCTGTCAATGCCCTTATCTGGGCAATTTGTAACCATTCAGTTAGGAAAAACTTACGACAACCGTATTTAATCTGTAAAAGAAGAAAATTTTATTAGTTAAATCTAGAAATGGAATTCAACTGAATAAGAAGAACATAGTTGCCTCGTCAGCCTTATATCCTATTTATTACAACCAACCATTATTAATGGAAACAAATACTAAACGGCATCGAATGCATTTTCGTTTAAAACAATTAATATTTTACTAGCTTTCAAAAAATAGTTCTGCCAACTTGCTATAATTATATTGTAATGTAAACATTCATTTCGTAGCACCATTCGATGAAAATTTTTATTTTTTGTTCGTTAATTAAGAAATGTTAAATAACTCAGAAAATATGAGAACAGTAAAACTAATGGCCGCAAAACTTTTCTATTAAATAAAAAAATTGAGTTTTTAAGTTTGAAGTTGTTATGAAAGGCCAGTTACATTAATTAGTGCAACGGATCCCAGATCATTTTTAGTATTTTACAACGGAATACATAATTTCAAAGGAATGGAAAATGTAAATAAGTTCAAAATGATGATAAATAAATGTATAAAAATATATTATATGAAATTAAGCGGAATTTTATGCAGATCATAAAAATTAAATAATAAGATAAGAAGAATTGGAAGTGCGTCAACGATCCTTGTTATTTTAAGTAAATATTACATCTTGATACGCCACTGGGAGTATAATGTATTCAAAAGTTCTCTTAAAAAATTACTTTTTGTTTATATAAATTTAGGTATTTGGCTAATTTTGACAAATCAGTTTTCTGTTTTACATCATATTTTAAAACCAGTTTCCGTTTCATATCACGTTACTTTTAAAACAATTGTTTAATTAAATTAAGTTTACAGTTTTAAATTTGTAAAGTGATGAATTTTAAAGTTAATTTCTAGCGCTTTTGTCTTTCATGCCGCACCGGACTAGTTATAGCTATAAAGGCATTGTCATAAACATGCACGATGTTGTTTGCAAGATTTCGCGTTTTAGAGAAATTTGAAGTACCATGCGCAAAGAAGGATAAAGCCTATCTTCACTCGTACCCTCTGACGGGGAACGCTAAATGAAGGACTTTAGGACGAAGTTCCATAAGTAGCGAACGAGTTGTACTTAAGTCCTTTTGACTTAACCCCACAACACATTTTCTGCAAACGCTCTTCTCCTAACTTCTGTTTTTATTAGAATAAGGTAGGGCCACCAAACATGGGTTGAAAGTTTAACATAACGAAGACGTCAAGTACGTAAATTGGGAAAGTACCGCTACAGGTGTTGCTTATAATTTAAAATCAATTGTAAAGGCATACAGACCTTGTAAGTCTTCATTCATCTTTTCGTGTTACTTACTTCGTCAAATGACATGTCTGGCCTTACTTGTTTCGAGCCTTTTTAGGTTTTTATTCCGCCGCAAGTAAAACTTAATTTAGACTACCGTTTTTAATTAATATAGATCTTTCACACCAGGTGTTGCGGGTTTTGTCACTGCCTGATCGCGAATTTAGTAACGTTACTTTACTTTGACCTAGACACTTTTTTAGATTATGTGACTCGTATTTGTTTAACGCATAGGTTATCGAGATAAGCAATTATATAATTTTAGTCAAAACACTGTCTATTAGTATAAATAACAAATGTAATTGTGCTCAAAGTGCAAGGTATATTTAGTAATTTTCTGTATTATCTGTTCTAAGGAAGCAATCACAAGATCGATCCCGTCTTAACTGTTCTGCATGTGAGATAATTACGCATGCTGTATATTGTCATTATCTGCCTAAATTGCTTATAAGATCTTATTATCTGTTATGTGTGTTCACCTGCCTTTTTATTGACATTTATATGTTTTTAATAAATGTATTTATTTCACGAGTCGTTTTATTCCGTTTACTGTCAAGAATTAATTTAACACGTCGTATTTTATATTACTTACGAGGAAAATAACAAGATCTCGCTATTAATTAATGAACAGATTTAATTCAGTTTCAATTAATGTGATTTTGCGGACACACTTTTATTAGCTATCTCAACGTTTAATAATTCCGCGTTTCATTCACATACCGGGTGTAATTCAACTCAAAATATTGCTTTATATCCACTTCTTTGATGTTAATGATTACTAAGTATCGTTATAATGAAAATAAGGACTTACTTGTACACAGTGTCTATTACATCACTGCCGATTCCCTTATATTTAGCCTTATAGGGTGTGCCGCTTCTTGGACAGCTCCTGTTCTGCTTCAGGTAAGATTATTTAGCGTCCTATATATAGCTTGCGTCAATATACCTGGCAGTGGCACATAGTGGTCTAGAATGCAAATCTAACTGCGCCATAATGAAAAAACTATTTTATTACTATTGGGTAGTAAATATCGGAAACCCTCATGTAATACTTAGGTCAGTAATTTCTAAAAATATTTATGGCCCCACCATCTAAGAATTTCATCCGCAGCAGCTAGAAAATGCTAGTTTCAGTATTAGTAATATTTTAGTATACTTCCAAGCGTTCACTAGTAAATGTGAGATTTGTATGTGTGTCAAAATAAAGCTATTTTTGCGATGCATACTTCATTTAAAGATATGTACTTACTTGTTAATGTATTATTTTAAAAGAAGTCGATTGATATTCAACCAAAATGTTTCCGTGAAATTTGTGTTTACAGTTTTATAAATATATTGGGTTTAACATACCCTACAAAAAATTTCCGCTATTCTCTGTAATTTTCTTGTCATAGTTTAATAAAATAATCATCGTAGAATAAATATATCAAACATCGTAGCCATATAATTGTTTTATTTTCAGAAAATGAGTGCGGTATCTTTAATCGGAGAACATTATTTAAAATGTGGCGCAGAAAGTGTGACTTCGAACCGATCAAATTTTTTATATCATTATTTAATAAAAATTTTGCATTTAGATGACTGTAAAGGTAGTATTAGATCAAGTCTAAAAAAAGTCAATGGATAATTTTGGTCTACATTTAAAAGACAGGTGCCAAAAAGCACATTGCTCTTTGAACAATTTTGTATTAAAACATTCAAAATGGTTGCAACAGGAAATCACTTTAAGTGATAAAGTGCTAAATTAGGTAGCTATTACACAGCTAGGATCATCTACTTCAACTTATACAAGGCAACGCGGTCGCCCTAAAAAGAACTTTATGAAATCAAGTGATACAAGTAAGAAGAGAAAAGTAGAATTATTAATGAAAGGCGCTAGCCCCGAAGAACTAACATTTGCAACTCAAATAAGTTTGCGATTTATAGGAAGAAAAGGTGCCGCTGAAATCGCAAAATGCAAATATATATCCTGTATATGAGAAGCTTTTAAATTTCAAAAGAAACTGTTATCCGGAGAATATAGAAATAACGGAGACTTCAGCAGAAATAAATCTGCAATTGTTATTGGATCACGCATTCCGGCGACTCACCAGTGCTAAATTTAAAGATTTTGAAGCCTTTAGAGAAAGTTCGTCTCCATTCATAATGATTTTTAAATGGGATTATGATGGGAAATCTGGACATATCACATACAAGCAAAAGTTTGTGGAAGAAGGAGATGAAAGGTTTGATGAGCCTTCTTTATTTGTAATCTATTTTGTACCGTTACTACTGAAAAATGAAGAATAGAAGTTGTGGCAAAACACAAGATACTGTCGACCAATGAAGCTCATATTTAAAAAAGAGTCTGCGGATCTAATTCTAGAAGAAGTAAAGAAAATTGAAAACCAAATCGATAAACTAACTGTTACTAAAGTAAATGTACGAGAAAGGGAATATTTAGTTAAACATGAGTTGGTTTTAACCATGGTTGATGGAAAGGTTTGCAATATTCTAACAGAACAGCAATCTTCGCAGACATGCTACATTTGTGGCACAAAGCCAAGAGAAATGAACGACTTGAAAAATCCCACAGCAAAAGTTATTAATAAGATGAATTTTCGCTTTGGTTTATCCAGCCTATATAGATGGATTAGGTGCTTCGAATGCTTGCTGCGCATATATCACAGACTAGAAATTACAAAAATGGCAAATTAAAAAGGATGACAAAGAAAATTTTCAAGCGAGAAAACAAATAATTCAAGGGAGATTTCGGAAAGAGATGGGTTTACTAGTTGACATACCTAAACAGGATATATGAACAACAAATGATGAAAACACAGCTCGCTGTTTTTTTCCAATCTATCTTTAGCTAGTCCAATTACCGGAATGGAGAAAGAATTAGTAGAACGATTGGGAATTATTTTAACCCTGGAACACTACCCATAAAAAATATTTTATTTTATTATCCTGGGGTACAGGTGTATCCCAATAAAAAAGTCATAGGAAATTTTTTATTTTATACTGAAAACATGTCTTCTGGCAAACAGACTATAACTAAATTAATGTTACCAAATTTGAGTCATTTTGAGCACTCAGGGCAAATTTTGCTTTGGTGCTCTAAACATATGGACTTATAACGCCTTTTACACGAAATCCATGAATTGCGGTCTTTTTTCTGGGACAGAACGAACATTTGCCAGACTATGGTAGACTGGATACTGAGGTGCTAGATTATGGTTCCACATTTAATATTCTCTCAATAACGGCTTTAAGTTTTGCAGGTAAAGTAGGAATTTGTAGGGGTTATTTCATAAGTATAGTTATCAGATCTATGGATAGTTTTTTCAAATATGTTCTTCTGTTTGTGTGTATTCGTTTTTCCTAGCACTAGAACCCTTACAAAGAATATTTGAATTAATTCCAACTGAATCTACAAGGTTATAAAACATCCTCAATGGCCAGCATCTTATTTTCCTTGCAACGGTATAACGATGCGTCAATTAGTCTAAAGAATTAACGCCCCCCTTAGTCTTAGTATAAAAATTAAGGATTTCAGGAAGATGTGTCGAATTTGGTTTATCACCTTGGGGGTTCATCATAGACAATAAAAGAACAACCTTCTTTTGCTTTACTTTTGGAGGGCAACAAGAAAGAATGATATTAGAACCACTGAAAGCAATCATAGCTGAATTCTTTTTTCTTCCTTAACCTTAACCTGAATTAATGACTCCGGTATTTCAGTTTTATTCTTTTTTAGTCCCGACAAGAGTTGCAGAATGATGGTCATGGAGCTTTCTAGCAGCATCAATTGAAGTGAACCTATTATCCTTGGTAATATTGCGGTTAGTACCATGGATTGGTCTAGAAAGATTTAGTGAATAACATTCAACAACAGGAATACCTTCTGGAGTTGAGCCTTTACCAACATAAACCTCAGTGTTTAAAAGATAAAAGGTTTTTGCATCACAAAATGTAATAACCTTCATACCATATTTATCTGGCTTTGACGGTATGCAGATTTTGAACGGACACCGTCCCCTAAAACTTACCAATTGTTCATCTACGCTACAATACTCAGATGGCGTGTATAGTTCAGAGCATTTATAAATAATATCTTCAAACAGATCACGGATTGGTGCGAAGCGATCCATTTTTCGCCGTTCTGCTCTGGTATCCCTACTATCAAATCGGAGGCAATATATTAAGAAACTGAATCGGGAGTCACTCATGGTAGCACGAAAAAAAGGGATTCCCGTATTCTTATCAAAAAGTTTTTTGGTAGTAACAGCATTCATATTCATTATACCAGTGAAGTAGAATAGACCACACAACGCTCTAACTTCTATTAAATTGGCATTTCTCGTATAAGGTGGACGTACTTTTGTATTTGCTACATATTCATCACCATTGGAGCTGTCACCTGCACATTTCTTTCGTTGAATCAAAATTTCCATATTTGTGCACATAACTATAGAGTTCAAAATATCTTCCGTAAAAAACAAAGATCATACTTCAAGTTCACAAGATATATCCCGAGCAGCCCCTTTATTTCCAGGAACATATATAATTAAATTTCTAGCAGCAGTTCGAGATGATTTTTTTCCTGGTTTACCAGTCCACTTGAATCCATTTTTTCCATGAAATTTAGTCGGTACATCATTAATTTGTAAATATGTGTTATCTTTGTTCACATCACCACCACTTGTAGATTGCACTTCATTACTTTACCGTAGTATTTCTTGTTCTATATTTTCAATTTCTTCCAAATTTCTACTTATTCCAGCGGTATCACTTGGAAATTTTGCTTTTAATTTTTGTTGATGTGATAGAGGCATTTTAAAATCTTCCTTCTTGTCAGTATCACTTTCAAAATTACCTTTAAAATCTTCCTCCGAAATATCTGATTTATCGTCTGCTTCTAAATCAGACAAACTTTCAACGATATCCCCAAGTTTCTTTAGAGTGAGTGGTCTCAAAGGCCTATATGCCATTCTGAATGCTAGAAAACCATTTTAACTACATAAAATGTAATACAATGATAAATAAACGTAATTTTACCTGATTAGGTAAATATATGTATTTGTCATTAATACTACCCAGGGGCACACCTGTGCACCAAACACAATTTTTACTCAAAACAAAAAAACGTGTCACAAGTGTTTTCTGAATTGACTAATGGAGTACCAACATATCCATCCTTTGCCTCCTTCGGAAAGTTCCTTTTTAAATGTCTTACAAGGGGGTTATCCCTTGAACTCCGCACGAGCGATATGCGGTCACGTCCCTCTGCCTCATTCTTGTAGGTCTCTGGATGGCGTGATGGCTACAGTCAGCTAATTCTTTAGAAGAGGGGAGCTGGGCAGTAGTTTGCGCGCACTCGTTAATGTTTGATTCTTACGCTAACTAGCACGATACTGAGCTCAAATGTCTAGTGTAAATAACAACGGAATCATAATCTATGAGCTTGAGTTTGCTAGCACGATACTAAGCTCAAGTGTCTAGTGTAAAGAAACTAACTAAAATAACTAATGTTTGATTCCAAGTTAACTGGGCACGATAACGAGGATCAAGTGTCAAGTGTCGTTCAGACTAACTAAAATAATAACTAATGTTTGATTCCAAGTTAACTGGGCACGATAACGAGGAACAAGTGTTTAGTTTTATTCGAACTAATTAAAATAATAACTAAGGTTTGACTCCAAGTTAACTGGGCACGATAACGAGGATCAAGTGTCTAGTGTTGGTTGCGAAAAATGTTTAAAAACAGAGAAAAATGTTAATAAAATTATGCGCGTACTTACTGCGTCGGGGAGCCTTGCGTCAGGACGCTGGGTGGCGGCGGCAGGTCGTTCGCGGCGGGCGCGGCGTGGGTCGACTGGGCGGCTGGTTGCTGCAATGTCTGGCGGCGCATGATGGCTGCTGACGGTCGTGACGGCGTTGGTCGTCTGAATGGGCTGGTAGTTCGTAGCTGGCTGGCGGAGCATGACGGTGGACAGCGGGAAGCTCCTCGGCGAATCAGCGTTCGTGAGGGCGCTTTACTGATACCGTAGGGCTCATCTCTCCATACTATCAGATACTTGGTCTCAATCTGGCTACTCCAAGCATCGAATAGTTCCCAATTACCTACCAGTTACTTGGTATCAATTTGCCTACTTCAAGCTTCTAGTAGTCACACCAACTACTGAATACTTTCCAGATTTGGTGCCCCCTTTATACTCCTTGACAGGAGAAAGTGGCGAAATTCTGGTCTGCCATTGGTGGTTTCGGAATACTAATGTAAATTGTTCCTTTTAATTGCTGTATGTTTAACATATGCAATAAAATGGGTTCTCTTGTCGTCGGTACATGCAACGTACATTCTTAGGTATGGATTCACTTGGTACTTGGGGCTTATCCCCCTTTACTGCAGCGGCATAGTTCATGCTACATAGTGGATGTGCGTCTTCTACGGCTCGGGCTGCAGGTTTAGTTTGAAGTTGCGGATGCTTTGGACACCCCTTGTAGCTGGCGGTGTGTCCACCGCCACAATTTTAGCACTTCGGCTGGTCTTCTTTACGCTTCTCGTACTCGCCAGTGCTGTGGTTTCCGCTGTACCTTACGCACTTCGGTGCAGCGTTGAATCGTCGCTGCGTGTGTACAAACACCTGGCACCCGTATCATTGTACCACATATTTGTACCTACCAGGGTATTAGACGGCGATACACTACCCTAAGATTGCCTTAAGGTTGTATATCGCCCTCCTTTCTGGTGTTTTGTTGAATTCGAGGTAATTTAAAGGCATTGGTACCTTTTCTGCTCCCCTGTGCATCCTCCTGGCCGATAACACAGAGTGCCCTTGCTGTTGTAGATCGTCCTTGATTTCTTCATTGGACAGTTCCGCTGGTAGGCCGCGAAAAGTGATAGCTCTTCTGAAGTCGTCTTCAGCAGTGGGTTGTATTTTTATGCTAAGAGCCACATTCCTGGCATTTTTAATGTTTTGTCCCAGTTTTTTTTTGAAATCGATAGCGACCTCAAGCCAGTGGTCTTTGTTCCGGAGAACAATTGGCGGAACAGGTGGCCTTTTCCTCTCTAGGGTGGGATTTTGAAGTTGGTTTGCCATCAGGTCGAACCTGTCGGCCGTGGCGATCTTAGGTGCACCATGAGTGTGCCATAGCAAAAAGCACTTGAAATCCTACAAAGCACAATTCACAGGATAAAAGGTTATTTGTACTGCAACCGGCCAACCACTACAAGTAGAAGGGGCCTAAGGTACAGCACAAGAGAGCTAAAAGGTACAGCTTCCAAACAATACATGTGCACTCATTGACAGCTAAGGTGGAACTCCCGTTCCGAGTATACCAAATCAAGTGACGCGTGCGTAGAAGAGATTGGCGAGAAACACAGTCTTGCGCTTCAATCTGTCGGAAAAAGGGAGAAGTTTCAAAAAAGACTGGGGTCCACCTGCACCCCGGGCAGTGTATTTGAAATTAATGGGGTAGCATTTGAAAAGTATGCGCTAGATACCGCAAAAATGTGTACTCGCTTTTATAGTTGGTACTGCATGCCCGCGAGTTTCTAAAAGTTATTAATTCATGAAAGCCAAATAATCGATTATCCCATTTTTACCTATAGGCCTACTATCTGAAGAGGAACAAGAAGCACGCAATGCAGATTGTGAACGCTACCGAGAGCATCATTCACTAAAATTTTTACGCTGTTAGACCATGGAAGATTTAATACATATGCTGCTAATTACATCATATCCGGTTGTAAGCAAACAACGGAATTTACTTACAAATAAAATTGAACACCTGCCACTAGAAACTTACAATTTACTACACAAATGAGCTTTAGATAGGAAATCATTAGAACAAATAAAGCATTGATCATTACACATTAATTAATTAATTTAATTAACGTGTAATTAGCATAAGAAAATATTATAGTTTGTTAAATAGTACTTAAAGGTTAAAATATTTTCTTAAA
>JAHWXV010000721.1:0-17003 GCA_024586415.1 Phrixothrix hirtus | reverse complement strand
CTTTGGGTTCCAGCTTCAATGCAAGAGTTGTAAGTCCAGTGCAAAATAATGAAATTGATTAGTTGATAAATAGTTCCGGGTATCTAAATTATTGATCCGAATCCAGCAAAGATGTCCAAAAAAAACAGCACCAGGCAGTAAAAATCCACTTTCCCAAAACCGAGGTCCGATCAAGCAAATAACTGCACACAATGATCCGAAGTTGCGAGATTGATAAACGTCACAATTACAACCGAAAATTAGACGTCACGTAAGTGAAAATTTACAAACCTTATTAAACCAGTGAAGAAATTAAAAGTTCATTTGTGTTCTTTTAAATAATTGTAACAAGATTTAAAATTTTATGATTTTTCGCTAAGTTGCTAATATTACGCCGAAAATCAAGTAACAACGGTTAACGGCCTGATATTAGCAGAATTGATAATTATTAGTTTTAATATTTCTTATGAAAATTTGTGTATATTTATGTATATCGTTGATTTACATTTGATATAATAAATATTTGTTCAAACTTTAATCTGGTTTTGGCTCAGGCAAACTAAAATAAATAACTACACAAAGCACTGTTAGGATAATCACTTGTATTCTTTAGAAAGGTATTCGACCCTTTAAGTAAATTTACAGGTGGAAACCGCCTTTAAAATACACAATTTTATAAACAGTATAAATAATACGTTTGTTGCATTGATAAAAATTAACGCACGCTATCCGATTAATTAGTATTAACAGACTCAGAGCAATGCAGTAAACAAACGTTTGTACACTATGTCAAATAATAATTCTGAATTGAACATTAAATTTCGTTAGACGGCGCTGACTCGATGTGGCTATAACTTAACCAGTTAAATGTAAATAAATAAATAAATGAATGAATAGAGCACAGAACACACTATATTGTTTTCAAAAACTCCATTTACACTTCACACTACAGATGATTTGCGTAGCGAAATTAAATACCTAATTACTAAATGAAATAAAAACAATAATTTTACATTGGTCAAAACAATGGAGGTTTATGGTTTTTTACAGAAATTACATTAACGGTGGATTTACAAATCCCTTAGCAATCAAACCTCCATCGTTGAGACGATATATATCGGTATAAATAGTACATACAAAACAAAGAAAACAAAGTTAAACGAGGGTACCCTGTATGTTAGTTTTCGTGAAATAAAATTACGGTACACAGTACTAACAAGGATAAGATACATACAAAAAGAAATAATAAGCTAAATTGTATACACAAATAGTTGATTTAAACGTTCATTATTGATACGTCGGAAACTGATATAATTGTATTTCACTACAAAAGAATTATAGAATCTTTCTTTAATTCCTTTGGCATTTTAGTCCAAATAAAGCTATATTATTGATTGAACTTTAAAGTTTACAACAGGGGTTTATTATCAAAGCCGTTTGCTGGACACCCTGGTTTTTTTTAGGTGTGAGATAATTGCAATTTGCACTTACTGAAGACGTAGCTAGCGTAAAGTGGTTGAAGCGGGAGCTGGTTCTCTAAATATTCGATAACTGAAACGCCCTCTGGGTGGTTGTTGACGAATTACTGTTCTGCCCTGATTTTATTGGGGAAACATCCCAAAATACGAAATTCCATTTCAACTACGTGCTGAAGGGTGACAAAACCACCTCAATAAGACAGATAATTGTTGTCTACAAAATTAAAGAAACACTTAGCACTTCCCGAGAATCACAACTACATTACTCGATCGATATCTCAGAACTACTCACTATCCTTACATTGCTTCCCACCGAACCGTCCCTTACCCCCTTAGGTGAAATCATGCGATTATCGCAACGCTGCGAAATAATGCTGTTACTCGTGATTTTCTTTGAGAAGCTCTTATTATTTTTAAACGTATTGGCCTTCAAGGGTGATACAAACCCTGGCGTAATCCATAATTCCAAATGCCCAGATAAGTATCGCATTTGTTTCTGCATTAACGAGGTACATATTCATTTTAGTTACTAAAGACTGGAATTTTCATGAGAATAACCGGTCTGTACCTTGCCGTTCAAAAGTGTATGAATTAACAAGCTGTAATACATTGTACATATAAATTGACGTAATTGTTTTATATTGCTGGAATTGAACTCTGTAAATGCGTTGGGTTTTAAAATATTAACTTTTTACTATACGAGGTACATTAAAATAGTTTAATATAAAGGCAGATTATTTTTTAAATAAAAGGATGTTATTAATGGTTTATGGCTTGAATTTGATTTTAATTAAGATCTTATAAGTAAATAATGTAAATCGTAATGCATACTTATGTTTTACTGATTTAAATAACGTAATTTCATAAAAGAACAGCGAGAGCTGACAATTGAATTTGCATTGACCTACAATAAAATTCAGTGCTTATTGCCAATATAAAGCAGCTAGGTGCTCTAGAACAGACAAATAAACGCACCTTATATACAAGAACATTTATATACATACCTGTCACTAACTATAAGTGTATTTTTAGCCACACATATATACAAGATGTATCTGAAATGTTTGGTCAAACTTTACCATTACATTTTTCAATTTATCAAAATACCTATATATACTTACCTAAGTTCGAAAATGTCTCGTTTCTGAGTTACTAATATCTTAAGATAGCAACCATACTGGTTCGGATTGTACCTTTTAATTAATAGCAAAAACAAAATCACTAACTTATTAATAATTTAATAAATATGTTTTAATTGAAAATAATTGTCGTCAGTTGTCTGAAATTTCAGTTTATAAATTATTGTAAAGTGACAGGAAACTTATTTTAAAGTAGATGCTCAAAATGACTCCCTCCAGTAGCGACATATACATTCCAAGGGTGTTCTTCAATCGTATCGAGAACTTCCACTTCTAAATGGGGTCTTTGGATAGCTCTCTCTATTCTCCTATTAGCAACAGGAGCAGGAGAAAAAAGACCCTATGATGGATGGCAGGAAAAGTACCTTTAGCTGGACATTATTTTGTAAGAATCAAATGTCTGTAAGGATGTTGAGTTTCGCGATTGTTACCGTGCGCTTTCCCATAAACATATCAAGTATCTGCCATTTCGTGGTTGATGTACTCATACGTGCTATAGAGCTTTCATTGCAAAGTGAAAATCAAGTATTCAATTAACTTAATATTACTGTAAGTTTTAGATAGTGATATTCGTTAAAAATAACTCATAGGTTACGGATTGCTATCTTGTAAAATTTGGTGTTAGCGATCTACTTTTGAACATTTATCAGCTATCTCGATTATCTTGTTATGATATATTTCTCAAACTGTTGTAATTGTCATAATAATGCGACGATTACAAGAACGTTATGATTTATAACGGCACTAGAACTGCTATGAAACAGCGTAACGGTTTGATATCAAATTGTCATAATTGGTCGATAGTTGTCGTTAGCGCAAAAAATAGTGTACGACACACGATTGTTAAGTACCTTAGTACAACAGGTTTCAAAAATTAGCAGTAGTCGATCCTTCGGGTTTCGTTTTTGTAATTTTTTCTCCACCTGTTATAAGGAACTTAACGATCTTGTATCGTAATGTACCATAGTTTTACTAAAATATTTACTCATAACTGTAAAAATTATTTTCAAGACGCTATGTTTCAATAACTGTTGATTGTATAAAGCGAACGTATTAAAAAAGTTGTAGAAAAATTTTTCATCCTTATTTTGCTATAAAATCAACATTTCTCCAGAGATTTATGGGAAGAAAGCCAATCTTGTGGTGCTTTCCAACCTCCTAAAAGTTTTCTCATAGGTCGATTAGGGTAAACTTGCAAATTACGATAAAGTACATAAAAATTAACATCTATTTGCAGTTTTGTCCACTTCCGCATTTATTTCCTTATTCTGAGCCAATTTAAATGTATTGTAAGTTAAAAATACACTACCTTGTACGAGAGGAAATTTGTGTTGCACAGTTTTCATAATAAATATTGACAAAACAGTTCAGTAAAGCACTGCTAACTGTGACAAAAGATGACTTTGTGCTAAAATAACAAAAAAAAAACTATAAAGCGGTGTACACCATTCTTAGGTACATTATGAAAGCATACCTAGCACATTTCAAAGTTTAGGTTTCAAAATCGAATAATTATTAGGATTATGAAATGGTTATTTTAATTAAATTAGAGGTGTTCTAAATAAATTGGACAATTAAACAATATAGCTAAGTAAGTATGCATGTTTATTCAAAATTAAGTACTATTAAAAATATTGATCTTGCTATCGTAGTTAAAAGAAATCGCTTATAATTAATTTAGAAGGTCTTGAAATTAATTATCTAGGTCTTACAAACGATCCTAAACTAATATAATGTACAACATTATTTATCGTAATATATTAAAACACGTAACAATCTGCGTGGTGATATAATGGATAAGTTTGTTAGTTAGAGTAGAAAGAATCAAGAATTTGATTGCCGCTAAAAGACTACGAAGTACCTGAAAATGAAGTGTATGTTGTAGTGCACTGGCTTATTTCAATGTCAGTTTGATACTAACGTACAATTGAATTGGTTGCCAAAAAAAAACAACCTTCGGTATTGTTAGTGCTATTGTTTGCATCACGTCACTTATTTGATTTACAAGATATTCTTAACTCATAATTCAACGTAATACTACTTAATCTGTTTTAGGAAATTTTCGTTGTGAAAACGATTCATTAAATAATTTAACCCTAAAATAAACTGATATTTATTAAAACACGAAATGAAAAGGTATGATAGAAAACTATTATGCTGAAAGTAGAATTTATGCTAAGTCAAGCAGTTTTCTCTCAATATTAGTTTATGAGTGCACATTAGAATACCTATATAAGACAAATGATATAAAGGAACTATGCCAGTTCTTTTATTAACTAGTGGTAAATTCAATAAGTTTCCAGTCTTATTAAATGATTGATTAAATCTTGCATCGTCCCTGCCCATCACGGGAATCGAGATATGATGTTATTGTATAAAGATCGTATTACAGCGAAGTATGCAAATAAGGTTGCTAAGACTTCATATTTTTAATATTTTTCTAATTATAACTCTATATTCGCATTGTTTGCTTGTTTATTTTGTAGCTAAGACTTCGGAATGCGGAAATTCCCTTGACTTTCTTGGACTAGAACAGCATATAGTCATTTCGCCATGTCTACTAGAATTTTGCCGGATCTGTAGGAGATCCACCACCAGTAGGGATATTTAACGTGCAAAACACCACTTGATACGGGACCTACGATTTTACTTCGTTATCCGAGAAGAAGGCATGTTTTTTATATTTTTCTGCGCTGAAAAAAATTACTAGTCTCGAACTGGTTTGAACCCGCGTCCCTTGGACGCAGAGGCAAATATGCTAACCACTACATCAATCGGGGCTGGCTATATTCGCATTAGTATCAATAATATTATATAGCATTATGATATACAGTGTGACATTTTGAAAATTTTCAATAGGTCGTTGTTTAACTAAGGAGTGAGGAGAGGAAATTCAATGTAAATCATTATATTAAAAAGTTGTTGTGTATAAATTAAATTATACAGCACAAACTGCCTAATTGTCAACAAAAACATATAAATACGAAGAAGTACGAGATAATTATATTTTGAATAGATGCATTTTTAGAAAAATTTCTCTTTGACGGCGATCCAACCTGCGACTTCTGAACAGATCCCAGCGACTTTACCACCTAAGCTACCGAGTGGAAATCCTCATCAAATGCAACGCTTTATGTATTACATCATATTTGTAATTATTTTTAAGATGTAAGGGATAATGTTAAATACTGCATGAAGTAGAAAAACCATACTGTCATACATATTTACAACTAAATTAGCAGTATCGAATAGTCTCCCTTGCATCTTAAAAATAATTACAAATATGATGTATTAAATAAAGCGTTGTATTTGAGGAGAGATCCACTCGAGCGTGTACCGAACCCTCGGTAGCTTAGGTAGTAAAGTAGCTGGCATCTGTCCAGAAGTCGCGGGTTCGATCCCCGTCCGAGGGAAGTTTTTCTAAAAATCCAACTATTCGCATTTAATTAAGAGATATCAAAAAATATCCAAAACCATTACAGTAGTATGCAGGGTGAACGAAAGTAACCCCAGAAAAAAGCGTCACGTCCAACCCCGCGGTGACCAGCCTCTGCATCCTTGTAATTTTAAATGACAACCGCGCACTTGCGACACATCATTGGAAAGATATGAAAAATGCTCTCTCTGATACCATATAAAGACCCGTTTGAATAAAACAGTCAAAACTTATTGAACCGCCCGCCTTGAAATGTATAACTATATGCTTTCAACTTGTAACTAATACAAACAGTGAAGTAGAACTGTGTATAAAATGTAACTGGTATAAATGCTGAGATAGCAACAAATAATCGTTGATAAACTGAAACAAACAAAATAACTAATTATTATAACTGTTTCGTCAGTGAAACTCAGTCAATTACACCGACACTTGTTTCACGGCATGCTTAAAAATGCCACTCGCGGCCTTCACAGACACTACGCGTACCATGCGTACCAAATTCCATTTGACAGGAGGCAGATTATCGCCATGTAGTACAACTAAGTCTCCAACCCTTGGTGATTGTCCCTGACTTCGTTTCCATTTGGATCGCTGATGCAAATTGAACAGATATTCGGTGTGCCATCTGTTCCAAATATGCTGTAAAATTTGTTGTACGCGCTAGTAACGCATTAAGCGATTCACGGGGATTTGTTGCAGATCCCTTTGTGGGAGAGCAGTAAGATCATCACCTATAAGGAAATGGCCAGGTGTAAGGGGTGAGAGATCATTTTAGATCGTTGGATAATGGTCCAAGAGGTCTAGAATTCAAGCAAGCCTCTACCTGGGTGCAAAGTGTATACAATTCCAAGAATGTTAGAGAAACATTTATTAGTACATTGGAAAGTAAACGTTTGGTACTCATTACAGCTACCTCCCACAAACCACCAAAGTGTGCTGAGCGAGGGGGAATAAAATGCCAAGTAATGGCTAGGTCAGCTAAGTGATTTGCAATCAGCCTTTGGTTTGAATCGTTATTTAGAAATTTGAATAATTCATAGAGTTTGTTTTTAGTTCCCCCAAAATTTGTGTCAGAATAAATATCTGAACATGTTCCTCGCCTGGAGATAATTGATGCAAAGCTGCTAAGAAAGCGTCAGTAGTTAGGTCACTAACAACCTCTGAATGTATCGCCTTCGTGGCAAAAAAATAAATAGGCAGAGGTAAGATTTTATAGTCTTACGAAAACAAGTTTTGCCTTCCTTTAATAGAAAGGGTCCGACATAGTCAATGTCGCAGATACTGAATGGACGAGATGGACTTACACGATGTTCAGGTAATTCATCCATTATAGGATTGAGTAGCCGTGGTCTTTGCCGAAAACAAGTCAAGCATTGACGTATTACGCGCTTTGTCGTGTTTTTGCCCCTATGGGCAAATATTGGTAGCGTACGTTTGCTAAAACAGTTTCAGTACCGGCGTGAAACAAGTCTCGATGCGCTTGAGAAATTATGAGTTGTGTTACTGTGTGTGTTTTTGGTAGAATTGCTGAACGATTTTGTGTGAATGGGATATGCGCCTTAATTGGACGCCCTCCAACGCTTAAGAAGTTGAAGGGGTTTAAAGGTAAGATTTTGCTCTTTGTAGCCAATGGTTTTGATTCTCTGAGAGTGGTTAGCTCTGCGTAGAAATCATAAGCCTGTGTAGACTTTATCAAATATTTGGTGGCCATTTGGAGTTCTTCTACGGTCAGAGAATCATAATTTGATGCTGTTGCGCGTGATGAATTGGACTTGAAGCGCAGACAATAGGCAATGGCATGCTGCAATTTTTAAATGAAGAAGATTTAACGATTAGCTCTTGGAAGAAATTTTCCTTTCGACCAGAAAGGAATGTGACTAACTTGCGAACTTCGTGGAGCTGGTTAGTTGAAGGTAACTCTTTATTTAACTTAAGCCAGGTAGCTTGGTCATCGGAAAGTCATTTTGGACCATTCCACCACAGTAATTGCTTTGGTGTCATACCTCGTGTTATAATGTCCGCAGGGTTACATGTTCCTGCTATATGATTCCAAAGAAAGTTTTGGTTCAAGTTTCGCATTTATGTCACTCTACTACTGACAAATGTTTTAGTAAACGAGGAGGCGTTTGTGCCCAAGACTGTGATTGTGGAATCAGACCACGCATAAATATTATTAAAATTTAAGTTCATAGAAACCTTAACTTTATTGCTTAATTTGGCTAATACGAGGACAGCGCGCAATTCAAGACGTGGTAATAAAATTGATTTTATTGGGGCTACCTTTGATTTGGCAGCAATCAAGCGGGTTATGTGGTAGTTCGGACTTACGGTGGCTCTTAAATATATGCAAGCACCGTATGCTATCCCCGACGTATTGGCAAAGCCGTGTAACTCTAAATGTGAAATATTGAAACATGGCAAGTGACGAGGAACCTTAATTTTGTCTATGTTTGGTAACTCTTCATAAAATGCTTTCCATGCTTTAAACAAGTTTGATGGTAAAGGATCATCCCAGTCAAGTCTCGAACTCATATAACCTTTGCTTTAACAATGACAGAACTGATCAAGCCAAGAGGATCGAATACCTGTGATACGATTGATAATATATATTTATTAGTAAAAGTGATTTGGGTAACGGAAAGTTTAAATGAATATCAAAATTCATCTTTGATAGAGTTCCATTGTAGGCCGAACGTTTTTACTTCGTGCCGAGCGATGGCAATGGTATCATTTGAGTGTTGAGTAGTTAGAAACGATAGAAGTTTGCAATTGTTTGATATACATTTGCGCAGATTGAAATTTGACTAATTTAAAAGATGAGTCAGTTCGCTGTATAACGTGATTGTGTCATTTACCGAATCAGCCCCACCTATAAAGTTGTCAGCATAAAAACAAGCCATAATTTTTTGACATGTAGGATATTTTGCCTTATTGTCTGTGGTAATCTGTTTTAGGCATCTTATGGCTTGAAAGGCAGCTGAAGCAGTGCCATACGTCACTGTGTTCGGCGTATAGCACCCTACAGGATCAGTGTACCCTTTTTGCCATAAAATTCGCTGTACCTGATTATCCAAATAGCATATGATGACCTGGCGGTACATTTTTTCTATATCCCCAGTCAAGGCATATTGTAAAGTTCTGAATCTAGTTAAAACCTCAAAACTATCTAATTGAATAGTTGGGCCTACCATGAGGCAGTCAGTCAGTGAAATGCCTGTAGTGGTTTTAACAGATCCGTCAAAAATAACGCGTGTCGTAGTAGTATTGCTACTTTGTTTGACAACGGCATGGTGAAGAAGATAAAATGAATGATTTTTGGTTTCGAGAGTTTCATCAATTAGTGACATGTGACCTAATGACTGATACTCGCTCATAAATTGAACGTATTCTTCCCTTAACTGCAGAATTTTTTTGAATCGGCGTTCTATGGCAAAAAGCCGCTTCAAAGCTAACTGTCTTAACTCGCCTAACTGATTGATGCTTTTCTTTAAAGGAAGAAGAACTGAAAATCGGCCGTTTATTACACGTTTGAATGTTTGCGAGAAATGAGCTTCGCATTGCAATTCTTCGTCGGAAAAACGCGATAATTTTTGATCATTGTGGCAATTTTCCATTTCAAAAAACTTTGAAACGTTTTCGTGTAATTTGATATTGCTTAGACAGCAAGTAATTGTGTTTTTCAACTTACGATGGTGATATTTGATGTTACCGGAAATAATCCAGCCATTTGTAGTATAGGAAGTTGTTTACTTAAAAACATCTGTTCAGGATAAAGAGTTTCCCAAAACACACCCGTTCCAAGGAGTATATGAATTTTACTACTTGTACCAAATGTTGGTATTCTTAGAGGAGTACATGGAAGGTCGTCAGTTATTTTTAATATAACCAAACAATCGACATTTCGTTTAAATAAATTCGTACGTGACCTAATCTCAATATTAGTTTTGTATTTGATTTTGGCAACGGATTGGCTTATTCCAGTTATCGATAAATTAACTGGTTTCGTTTTAAGACTTAATTTGTTAACAAGTTGCTGTAAAACAAAATTAGATTGTGAGCATGAATCTAATAAAATACGAATAGTTTGTGATTTTCCACTATTATCAGCTATTTGTAATATAACGGTAGGCAATAAAACTTGCGATTGTTCGAGATTCGTACAAGTGATGGTTATATCTGTTGAAGGGGGCGACGTTTCCGCATCAACATTTTTTATCGGTTGCTCATTATCGGCAAATGGCATTTGCGAAATGTGTAACAAAGTATGGTGCTTTAGATTGCAAGTTTTGCATTGCGATGATTTGCAGTCTTTAAAATAGTGACCTTCACTTAAACAATTTATACAAATTTTGCGTTTTTTAACTTCATGGAATCTTTGTTTAGGAACTAATTTTAGAAAATTAATTTCCTTTGCAAAAGAAACATTTTGGTTGTGCTGCTGTAGCGAAAGCTTGAGATTTTTTTTGCGTTAAGTTTGATAGATCCATTTTCTTTATTTTGGGAATCGGTTTTATTTAGTTTAATTACCATTTTTGTGTTAGAAATTTGGAAATTCGTCGAATGTATGCATTTCGTTTGCAATTCGCTTTGCTGTCCACTCCCTTTTGTTAGAGAATCTCATTTGCTTGCAATTAAATAACTTAGTAAAGTATCCCATTTATCTACGGGTTCCTTTAATGATTTAAGGGCGCGTATATTTTTTGTAATTGTGTCTATAAATTGACGCAAAACCGTTGACCATTCACGTGTGATAGAATTTAAATCGAAAATATTTTTTACGTGGTTGTTTATTATAACCGTCTTGTTTCATAACGGTCTTTTAAAAATTGCCAGGCTAACTTATAATTGTCCGCAGATACTTCCAATCAGTGAATGAGCGAATGAAGTACCCTTGCATCGTCGCCAAGCAATGACGTTTTTAAATATCAAAATTTAGAAACGTCAGATATTGTTTTATTTTGATTTATTAATGATTCGAAGGTATTTGAAAAGGAAAGATATTCAGCGTATGCACCAGAAAATGTGGGAAGATTAATGGTCGGAAGCTCGACTTCTGTGCTAATGTTTGATGATTCATGAAGAATTGAAATATTTGGATTTGAGGTTATATCTATTCTGGGGGTAGTTTGCTGGGATATAATAGTTTCAGTCTTACCTACTAAATCGTAATAATTGTTAGATTTATCTAACGATAACAATTCAATTTGATTTTGTTTTGCATTGAATTCGCCTAGAGTAGTTTTGATGACAGATAAACGTACTTTTAGTTGATCAATACTCGGTTTGCTAGGAAAGTTATTTATATAGGTACAAAAACGTGTGACGTTAGCTTTTATTTGGCCACGA
This sequence comes from Phrixothrix hirtus, assembly GCA_024586415.1. Taxonomy (NCBI): domain Eukaryota; kingdom Metazoa; phylum Arthropoda; class Insecta; order Coleoptera; family Phengodidae; genus Phrixothrix; species Phrixothrix hirtus. The sequence continues at coordinate 5,622 of JAHWXV010000721.1, read as the reverse complement.
GGGTGTATGAGTATATTGAATTATTCGTCAGTCATTTTCCAAGCAGTTGATCAATACTCGGTTTGCTAGGAAAGTTATTTATATAGGTACCAAAACGTGTGACGCTAGCTATTATTTGGCCACGAGAGTATATGGGTACATTTAATTGTCCGTCAGCCATTTTGCACGCAGATAAATGTTACTAATTGATTATTTGGTAAGGCTGACAGGTAATTAAGCATAAATAAGCGTAAATAAGTAAAGAATAGGTGATGCTTACTGATTTATTTAGGATGATTCCTAATGTGGATGCGGTACGATCCTGGGTAAAAACGCGTGAATGTAATTTATTGATTTTCCATATCGATGGATACTGGTTTTTTTATCCGGCTCGAAGGACCATTTATGTTTTAAGAAGTAAAACTTATTTTACTGGTTATTTAAAGGAATTTATTTTACAATAATGATGCTCGGTAAGGTTTGTGCATTTTAATCACAAAATATTTTTACAAATTCAAACAATACTTCTCATTATCAACTGTTTCCCACCATACCACTTCGCAATAACAATAAATGTCTTAACAAATTAAATGCATGAAAACAACATAAAATTTTTCTACTTGGGCATTTTAAAATCGTACACTTATTTAATAATAAAGTGACCAAATAAATTTTAAACAATGTAGTTAACAAGGTATTTACCTTACATATACATACTACATTTTCTCTTAATGAAGTGTTCAAAATGTTTACCTTTATTTTCTAAACAATGAAATATACGATTTTCGAATTCAGACCCCATATTTGCAAACACTTTCGTGGAAATTGAACGGCATTCCCTAATTATCCGTCCCCGAAGATCTTCAATTTATGCAGGCTGTGTCTTGTACATCGCCGACTTTAAACAACCTCAATGAAAGAAATCGAGGGATCTAAAATCCGATGATTGGTGGTGGTCATTCTATGGACCTCTTCCACTAATTCACTATTCCATGCACTGTCGCAGGTTTAAGTAGATATCTCTACTTAAATTCTCTTCGAGAAACAGAACATTTATACTTGTATCTCCTAAGACATTTGCCGAAATATTAATTTCGGTCAGAACAATACTACCAATTGCGTTTATTCGCTGACCCATTTAAGAAGAACGTACATTTGTCACTAAAACAAATATTTTTCACTAATTGGATCATTTTCAGTTTTCTCCATTGTTTCTTCCCAAAACTATACTTTTCTGTGAGATTCATGTTCAGCCAGTTCTTGAAGGGCGTGAACCTTACAGAGGAAGAATTTATTCAATGTAAAAGCTAGTCATACAGTTTTTCGTGAAATTCCTATGGCAGTTGCTACTTTCCGAACAAAAGATGTTGCAGCAAAATGACGTAAAAATTCAACCTGGACGACGACTTCATCTAGTACCGCTATGTCCAACATGCAGTCCAGTTGTACATTTTCTGTGGCCCTTATAATGCTTTTCGTTTTTATTTTCCAGCGAGTTTCAATTCTATTATTATTATTGAATAGAATTTATTCATTTGATTGCGGTTCATTTCAAATTTGTAGAATTTTATTGGCACAGTAAAGATTTTGGTTTGGATATAGCTGATCTAGTACTTTTCGTTCGACTCTTTTCTTATTTACCACTGACCCCGTTTCTTCAAATCTTTTCACTAACATTTTGGCATAAGTATGACTGAGACTTTTTTCTGGATGTGTGGCATTAAAACCCGCTATTGTACTTAACTCAGATGGGTCTTCAGAACTGTAAAGGAAAATAATTTCAACTTTTCCAGCTAACGTTTACACCATAATGGAACTAGTTATAACAGCAAAGGACCTTTTGGTAATAAAGTTTACGAATTGAAAAGGGTGCTTTTTTGTAAAACAGTTGGATAAAATCCCATAATTTCTGTTTTCCTCATAGGTAATACTTAAAATTCAATTATCGGCTAAAATATAACAAAATCGGTACGTTTTCTTTTAGTTAATGAGCTAATAGTCAAGAAGAAATTAGTCAAATGGTTTCTAACCAAATAAGCTACTAATGGTGATTACACACATCTATTTTTGTGACAACGTACAAGAAAAACGTTTTGTTGTCTTTTATGTGCCAGATCAGTTGATCACATACATTACATACCTGATCACTTTATTGTTAAATAAATTACGCATGTTTTATCTAAATTTATCTTTGTAAGGTAACAATGAAAATCATTTTTCAAGAACTTTCTAGTGATGTGTTGCAAGCGCAGGATTGTTGTTTAAGACTTCAAAGTTGAGGTGGCTGGGAACCGGGAGGTTGGAAGTGATGTCATATTTATAGAGTCAGTTTGGTTGTTCCTGTTTACTGCCGAAACTATTTTAGCATTTTTGATATTACTTAGTAAACACGAAATACGGCTCATTGAAACTTTTCAAAACGTCATCCTGTAATATATTAAAATTTAAAGAAAATTTAAAAATTGCAGTAAGTTTTGATATCAGTGCTACCTCTAATATGAATCTAACCTCTATACCGCTATATCATTGACTTTCAGATAATTTGCTTTTAATCATGATTCCAAGTAGACATGTCTACAAGTTTTTAAAGATATCTGAAATCGAATATACTGCGGTGATCAAATGCTTGAGTAACAGCTGTCTTACACCAGCTCAAATTAAACGTTGATTATATAAAAACTGGGTCTCCTTCCCATCATATTTAGCTGTAAAATAATAACCTAAATTATTTAAATTAGGTAGAAAAATTCTGGAAAAGAGTCCTTATGTTGGTCATCAAGTAGAATCCGTCATTTCAAAAACCTTTCATCTTGTAGACGGTGAACTGCTTAATTGTTTGTAGATATCGTCAAAGTGAAAGGGCAGATGCAACTGATCCAAGATGTTCGTTTATTGCAGGAAAATGTCATTGTGAGGCGATAAATGACCACATAAATCCTCCATGCACCATACAACCCAGCCTTGATGGCTAATGATTATATTTTCACAAAATTGAAATGAAACTTGCGGAAGATGAGGTGTAGGACGAACGAAAATATCCATTAATGCCAATTTTTCCACAACAATAAACTATTTTTACTAGTATAAAGATGAGGCTAAATATACCGGGTGTCTTTTTGAAAAGTTGCAGTAGTACGCAGATAGAACTAAAGTGACCCCACAAACATAGCAACATCCCCCCTCCAGCCCTCTCCCACTTTGAAATATTAACAGCAACCTTCCCCTTGCGATATATCATTGGAAAGGTTTTGAAATATTCTTTTCATTGATATCATACAAAGGTAGATTAGGATAATATAGTAAAAAGCTATTTAACAGCAAACTGATCGGATATTGTACTCCTAATTTACGTGATAAATTGTTCTAGTAGGTAAATGACAAAAATTTCATTTGTTGTCACGTCATTATTGCCTGTAATGCCAAGAAAATATTTGAAATTTCTTGCTCATTATTATCTCATTAAGTAAAAGAGAAAGTAAGTGTCGAATTTCTCATTTTCCGGACTGTATTTAAATTTTAAGTATTTCTTATCAGGAAAACTGCATTCTTGGGATTTAACATCGTCAAATCTTAGTATATAAAATTCTTTTAGTGCAACTGCACAATATGGTGTACACGTTAGCAGGAAAAGTGGAAATTATTTTCATTTGCGGTTCTGAGAGTTGGTTTGCATTAAGAAGAGCTCCTGCTTTTAATGCTAGGCATCCAGACAAAAAGTTCAGTCATGGTTATCTCGAAAAATTAGTTAAAAATTGGAAAAAATGGGGTCAGTAAACCAGAAATGAATCGGAGGAAGGGTACTGAACCAAGTTGCCCGGTAGAAGTGCTAATTTATTTTGTCGCAACTGCAACGTCTTCAATTCGAAAAGTAGCGAGTGCCACAGGACTTTCGTGAGAAACGGTACGATGAGCACTTAAGTTAAATAAATTTGATCCTTACAAAACGCAAACTATGCAAGAATTGCCCGAGGCCTTCAATTCTGTGAAGAGATGTTTTAGTGGCGTATTTACGTTTGTTTTAAATGGGACAGTGAATAAACACAACTGCTTATAATGGTCGGACGAAAATCCGCATAGTTTTCGTGATGGGCATGCCCGAAGACCCCAAGAAATTAACGTTTGGGCAGGTATTTTCGAAGACACAATGGTGGATCCTCTGTTTCTCCAAGAAGATTTAACTGAAGATATATACCTGAACATGCTACAGAATACTACCGACCTCTCATTGCAGATAAGGTAGAGGCTCAACACAATCTTGACGGAAACCTGAATTTTAATGAAAATTTAATTCATTTCCAACAAGACGGGGTGCCCTCTCATTATGCCGCTGGTGTTCGACAATTTTTAAATGATGCATTTTCAGAACAGTGGATTGGAAGAAGAGGTCCCATAGAATGGCCACCACGGTCTCCGGACCTAACACCTCTTGATTTTTTTCTTTAAGGTCATTTAAAGTTAGTGGTGTACGAAACACGGCCTGCTTCAATAGAAGATGTTCGTGATTGGATAATCAGGGAATGCCGTCCAATTCCAAGGCAACGGCTTGCAAATGTGAGGCATGCACTTGAACAGCGTTTATTTTATTGTTTAGAACAAAATGGTAGACAGTTTGGACACTTAGTTTAAGTGTAACGTAAATAAATTAATTATATTGCTTAAAGCGCATTTTATCATTTACTTACTAGATCAATTTATCACGTAAATTTCGAGTACATTATCTGATTAATTTATTGTTGAATAACTTTTTACTGTGTTATTCTAATCTACCTTTATATGATACCAATGAAGATCATTTTTCATTACCTTTCCAGTGATGTGTCACAAGGGGAGGGTTGCCATTTAAGATTTCAAAGTAGTAGGACCCTGACGGGTGGGGGTGGGGATGTCACCATGTTTGTGGGGTCATTTAAGTTGCCCCTGCGAATTACCGAAAAAGTTTTGGGGAATTTTTTGGTATCTTTTAGTTTACACAAAATACGGCCAACTGAAATTTTTCAAAAAGTCACACTGTATATAATAAATATATTGAATTTAAACGGGATTAAAAAAAATAGAAGCACTCTAATTTGTTTTACAGTTCTTATGCATCTACACCTATTGATCATTACCACGTTATGCAATGAGAAAACTAACAATTTAACTTAATACCCGTATCATGAAAACAAACAAATGATTTTGAATTAAAATGCATTTCCCAAGAAATTAATGTTCTTGTACGAGTTTTTGCTTTAGTAGTGCAATAAAGTAACGTAATAATAATATTTTGAATAAAACGTGAAATTTGAGAAGCACTTCAAATTCTCACTCGAATTTATTTTGACCTATATGATATAGAATTTACTTTATTTACTTTTTTAAATCAAACATAAAGCTTCAAAACTTGTTAGCGGAAATGTTACCACTGCTTCTTGTTAGGGAATAACCATAATTATTTTTGATTCCGCCACCTTTTTTAGATATACAGAATCAGATCATCCTTTTGAATGCAAATGCAGCAACACTTTACCATTTAACTTTGTATATACGGGATGGTGACTGGCTCGGGTGTACATAGGGAATTTGTCATAAGACGAAATCGCAATAACGCATGTGGCAGAAACACCAGTGTTTTAGCAACGGCCAGCAAAGCTACAGTGGAGCGAG
>JAHWXV010000681.1:0-11053 GCA_024586415.1 Phrixothrix hirtus | reverse complement strand
CAATTTAAATGTAATTAAGTAAATTTATTGGCAATTGATATTTTTTATTGTAAATACAGTCGCACCAAATAATGCTTAACCTAAAATGTTTAAAGCGAACCTGCATTGTCAAAGAGTAGTTCACAAATGATGGCCCGACATTTTAACTACATACTTTTAACAACAAAATTGCTTTTGGTAGTTACAATGTACATTTTTGCATATCATTCTGGACATGCGTTTTGTTAACCATATGTGACTCTGATAAAACGAGTTCTTTTAGATACGTTATAATTTCGGTGTTTCATCATACAATTTTACCTTACCTACGAGTATTTTAAATTATCCATATTATTTAAGGGACTACATTAATAAAAATACTATTCTTGGAATTAAATTATATTAAGGAAACTAGAACTTGAAGTAATTTTAGAGAAAATTATAGTGTGGCATATTCACAAAACTTCTCTTATCTTCCTTTTATCAGTAAGTGCTATTTTATTGTAATAAATTATATTACGAGTTCAATAGGTTAGTTAGAACTTGAAGTAATTTTAGAGAAAATTATAGTGTGGCATATTCACAAAACTTCTCTTATGTTCCTTTTATCAGTAAGTGCTATTTTATTGTAATAAATTATATTACGAGTTCAATAGGTTAGTTTTGCACATTGACAATTCGACCGATTACAAGTTTCTGCGAAGAATTTTAAATTCACGCTAAATTAAACATCTTAGAAAAAACAGTTTATCAAAAGTTACATAATTTTTTATACTCTTTAGCCTAGAATGCGCCAAACCTTTAAAGTTTGAAAAAACCTTTTTTGGCTAATACAGCTGACATTCCACGAATTGCTCCAGAAAAACCATTTATACAATGTTAAGAATAAAATAATTAGTAAATTGAAATATTTTTATCAAAATGGTTACAGCCGTTTTTGAGAAAATCAAGAAAAACCTTAAAACCGCAAGAATAAACTGCCACTTCCGGTTTTCCGATTTTACAGAATTACTTGAAATGGTGTGTTATAAAGGCTATAAACTTAAATATAAAATTTAAATCAAATCTTCTGGGACAATTAGATAATTATATATTTCCAATATTTTTAATTCGTCATTTTCTCATTACCTTAATTACAGAAGTGTTGGGCGTTATATTTACCATTTTGGATCACACTACAATTCAAATATGCATGAAAACGTGAACAAACTCTAATAGGGTTGCCGAATTGTTGCATTACTCCAGTGCAGTATACATCAGCCGTTTTTGTTTTACAAAAAGTCACAACTTTTTACAGTTCTTCCCTGAGAACGAAAAACATGTTTCTGAAATTGGCCTGTGTGTCTGTGAACACGATATCTCGAAAACGAAAAGTTGCGAATAAACAAAATTTTGTATGCATCCTTGGACATCACATCAATAATTTCATTACAATCGGATAACTGGAAGTATCAAGTTCTTCTGTTTTAGCTACCATATGGGGCTGAGTTGAGGAAAGGTTAGATTTAATAAAAATGTTAATACTAGATTATGTAGTTACCATTTCAACTAATTGTCTCAATATGAAACGAATCCTATGAGATATTTTTGTGGAATGTCATAACACCATTTATAAAATTTGAAAAGCACTTCCATTAACCATTAATTTTAAGATTATCGGTTGCTTTGAATTAAAATTAATGACGTGTAAGTTTTTTGTGTATATGAAGAGCACAACTATGACGTTTGTCATCTCTGGCTGGTTTTTTTGTTTAAAACGTTAAATGAAGCATTAAATAGTAAGCAAGCACTACTACGTACATTATTTACTTATAGAATTTATTTAAAATCAGAATTAATTAAAAATCAGTTAAGACATAATTTTTATAAGGAATAAATTGACTAATATAGTTAACTATTTTAATGCACCTCGTATAAGGGATAAAACTAAGCGTTTTAAAAATACATAGCAAAATTATGATATTAAAAGAACTCCAATTATTTTTACAGACGCTTAGGTCAGCTTTGTTGATTTAACAAGCAGTACGCCTCAAGGAGAAAAAAATGTTGTGTGCTCACAGAAAACTTTCCAGTGTCAGTATACAAGTAAGTAATGTATATCGCAGGTGCCAAAACTTTGTAAAGTAATCAACGGGGCAATTGGAGCGATTACAAATGCGTCAGGAATATCGACGCCCGTTCAAGGCTAGAGTAGTGTTGGCAAAACATTCTCGTGGGAAATGGCATTTTTCATTAGTCAGTTTTAGTTTATCAATTAAAGTAAGTAGAAATGCGAAAGGTCGCATGTAACACAAGTTTTAGTTCGGAAGTACCGTGTATTTCTATTTTAGATGTTTTAATCTGTCCTTGTTGAATTTTTGAAGTAATCCATCAAGCAGAGTCACTGAATTGGAATTTCCAAATATTTGGGATAATTATATTGGCAAGTAAAAGGCAGTACCATCTTCCTTTGGTATCCATCCCTTCGGTCCTTAACTTAATCTGAAAAATAAAATAAACGCGAACCATCTCAACCGTAAGTCATATCTCAATTATCTCACCTTCAAAACCTGGGTGTTAGGCGATCTTACCGTATGCACAAGTTTTTGTTGCCAAATTTAATTTTCGATTACCGTCACGTAATAAAAGGGACGTTGATTCCCCGATCTGTTGTGTTATGAAATCAAAGAAATTACATGTAAGACACCTATAATTTCTTTTATATAAAATAAATGAATTTTTGAACTTTCACTATTAAACGTTTCAACGAACCGTTTTGTGCATTACAAATTTAGACTATCAATTTTAAATGGTTAACATCTTGTTCCCCTAATTAGTTAAACTAGTAGATTGTAGTAAATTAATTTGTTTTATGAAATACTTGCGTATGTGATACCATCGAAACGTATAATTTTATTTCCTTTATATATAAGAGGATTGTGTATTTTAAATGTCGCTAACGCAAGTAAGCTTTGTTTTTTAAAGCGGTCTTAAACCCACCTTTGATTTTGTTTCAATAATAAATACGAACCTCGGTTGCGTTGGCTAATGTCGAACATTGTTGTTAAATATTTTTAAGGAATACATATTTGATTTATCTTCGAATTTTAATTTGACTGTAAATGTAAATGTGAAAAGTGAATAATTAATTATATAACGTGTCTTGTGTGCTCAATTAGTGTTTCTTTATTTTAACAAGATAACTTTTACCTATTATAATTATACAGTGTGCAAATTTAATTCTGATTCAGAATTCTGTTATTCATCAAAAGTTAGAAAGCATTGTTTCACGTCAAATTTAAAACGTTCATAACAACCTTATTTGCCATCAACTTTGCTAGTAGTGATATGCAGGGTTGTCAAAATTTTGTAGCCATTTTTAAATAATTTATGTTAAGTAAAGCATATTCTGAATCTTGTGCTGCGTTAATTAAACTTAAAGTTCTTCTAAATAATTTACGTTACTATCAATAGTCTCAGTTCAACTTTTGTACAATTACTGTTAAATAGAGATCTGGATCAGTTATCCACAAGAAAGAGGACTTCACTGCTGATTTTATAATAAGGTAGGCACTCCGGAACATACAGGAGCGGTCATAAATAATGGGCATTTTTACCATTGTTATATTTTCTTTTCAGTCTTAAACCCATATCTGCAGTTCATTAGAGTGTCTGTCTCCACTCCTAAGGTAAGTTACTAACATCTTGACATACAAGGTGTTCCACGAACATTACCTAGCAGCATTATCGACTTGAGAACAGTGGCGCCCACATTTTAGCGATTTTGTCTTGACTTACTAGTGTTTACCCTCATAACTATCGACGGACCACGCCCCAATTCAGTGTAGGTTTGCCGGCCGTGGTTAAGCACTCGTGATTTTTATTTGCCGCATGCGTTGTTGTCGGTTTAGGCTGTGATACGTTATTGATGCAGCATTTTAAAACACTGTATCTGTGTTTTGAAACGTATTTATAGTAGGGACTGAGCGAGAATTAAAAATTTTACAATTGTATAGATTAAAGGCGAGAATTAGATAACAAATTTCCTATACATTTATACCTAATAAGTTTTAGTATAATCTAGCAATTGACAATTCCCATTCCATTTATTTTGAAAACATGAATTTAGCACTTAAGCGAGTATAAAAACTGATAACGTTAATTTTAAGAAGTATTAAACGTATACATTAGGTAAAACGTTTCAAAACCTAAAATAAATACATACTTGCTTTATTATTCCATTTTGTTAGTATTGTTCTTCTATAATAAATAATTTACACACAACCACTGTTGTCTATCTTTATCTTTTGAATGATATTGGAGCGCATGGAACGTCGTTTTTTTATCTTCGTCGGTATGATTCTTGACGAGAATTGTGCGATTGCCACTATTGCGGCGTACCCGGAAGGGATGGTTTGCGTCTAAGGTGTCTGTGCAAATATTCTTTGAATATCTGATGACTCCTTCGTCTAAATTGGACACGCCCCTTAGCACTTCCAGAATGATTGTTCCTGCTGTCAGAAGTTTAAAGTAGTCGAAGGCGTGGCCTTCGGATTGATGACTGTTTTCTACGTGTATTTGCTGCTTGGGATGCAATACCCTTAGCGGCGTCGGCGTAAATTAGGTTTGTTCTTCTGGTACTTGGGTTGTGTTTAAGGTACCGCTGGCATCCGCGGTATGACTACCATTGGAGTTTGCACACTACGGCGGTTCGTTTCTTCGTTTCACACACTCGATGGTCGGATGATTTTGGCCGCACTTCACGCACTTATGGTCCGCGTGACAGTTCTTTTGGGAGTGCCCGAACTTTTGGCACCTATGTCACTGTATGATCAAGGATTTCTTTTTCGGAGATTCCACCGTAATTACAAGGGTGAATCAAATATAAACGGTAATTTTTAAAAATATATTTATTGAATAATATTATACACAAACTATACCTTCCACACCTCTCAATGTAGTCTCCTGCATTATCTACACTCTTCTGCCACCGATTTGGAAGCTTGAATATTCCCTGTTCATAAAAAGATTGAGGGCGTGTTGTCAACCAATTGCGCACATGCTCCCCGACTTCTTCATTGCTTTCAAAACGTTGCCCTCCAAGTTATTCTTTCAGGGGAGCGAACAAAAAGTAATCATAAGGGGACAAGTACGAACTATAAGGAGGGTGTTCGAGAGTTTCCCAGCCGATTTCTTCCAATTTATCTTTTGTCAACAACGCGGTGTGGGCTTAGCGTGGTCATGGAGAAGGATGACATCTCTAATGGGCGTACCTCGTCTTTTGTTTCGGTAGGTGGTTTTGGCGACTGTAGCAACTCGCAATAGTAAGCCACATTCACTGTTCGTTTATCGTGAAGAAAATCAATGAGTAAAATTCCACGTGAGTCAAAAACAATTGTTGCAAGAACTTTTCCGGCTGAGACACGAGTTTTGGGTTTCACTGGACAGCCTTCATCTTTCCTTTGTCACTCCTTACTCGCCATTTTCGATTTGGGAATGTAATAATGGACTCAAGTCTCATCACATGTAACGATGCGCTTCAAAAACTCCTCACCTTCTTGTTGAAATCGATTCAGAAGTCTCCTAGTGATCCCCGACCTGACTTGTATTTAATCTTCGGAATCCATCGAGCACTTGCTTTTCCGAAGCCAAGTTGGTCTGTGATTTCTAATTGAACACTCCCATACCTGATACCAATTTCTGACGAGATTTCTTGAACAGTTAACCGACGATTACCTTCAATAAACCGTCGAACGGCACTGATGTTGCCATCTGTAAGACTTGACCGTGGCCGTCGACGGTGACTTTCGTTTTAGACACGTTTTCGCCCACCCCTAAATTCTCTGGCCCACGTATACACTCGATTCTGAGACAGAGTAGTGTCCCCAAACTGTGGCTGCAAACGAGTAAAAATTTCAAAATGTTTAATGCCTTCATTGGTTAAAAATTTTATGACGATGCGTTGCGCAACAGACTGATGCACCACTTGCTCGGTCATGGCTGTACTGACAACAGAACAGAGCGCTGCTACTTACTAAGCTATTCCCCCACTCTTAATAAATCAAACAACAATAGCTCACAGTTACACCCGGCCCATGCGTGCTTGCTACTGTTACAAGCAAAATTACCGTTTATATTTGATTCACCCTCGTAATATCTGTAGGACTGCTTTTAGGTCGTATATTTTCTAAACAGAGTCGATTCTCTCCAGCTCTACGTAGTTTAGGGCCATAGGTGCCCTATCCCTGTCACGGCTCATTCTACGCACCTAAATGGTTGGCAAGCATTATCTGCGGAGATCTTCTAAAATAGCCGTATCTGGGATTGTCTCCGAAAGTTCTCTAAGGACTACTCTTAAAGTTTTCTTTCATTCTAGCTGGTAGGTGTGGAACGGGATTTGTTTTTCATTCAGATAGCTGGTAATGCCTCTGAAATCGTTTTCAGCCGTTGGTTATAGGCTGATATCTAGCGCGGTGTCTTTTGCGCTGATAATCGCAAGGTTCTTCTCCGCTAGGTCACTGGCGATTTGCAACCAGTTGTCCTTGCTGTGTATCATTATTGGCAGTGTCTTCTTGGACGTCCTTCCTGGTACGGGCTTATCGCTTGTAACTGTCTATATAGTCTCGCGGTTGGGCCCTGTTTCGTCCTCTGACAGGGTTTAGAAACAGTTTTCCACCTGGATTTTGTGGGCGGCGTCTCCGAGTTATTTTGCGTTGTTACGCCTGGGTTTGCGCTTTTTTCCTTTCTGCAAGGTAAAGCCGTCTGAGTTTATGTTTGATTGTTGATTTATGGCGTCTTCTTCGTTAGAAGAGTATCTCAGTATTGATAAGTACTCTGGCAGCGTGTTATGCTTGGCGCAGGCGTAGAAACTTTTCTGCCGCGGTGGGTTTCCGTATATTCGTAGGATGCGAGGACTATCCTCTCCTCCATGTTCTTGCCTTCTTTGTAATAGCCCAGGATGGCTCTTGGATTTTGTCTATTACAAACCAAAATTTGTAAACGGGTTGTTTTGTACTGTACCCGATTCTCCGTGTCTTACGCTAAAGGGGCCTAAGATGCAACACAAGAGCTTGAATGATTTCGGCAGGAGCTGGTATATATACGTGTGCTTTTGACTACAGCGCAAATCAAACTCTCTAAAACTCAATCACTGTTGCTCTAATAATTTCCGTTTATAAAGCTCCCTATTAGTCATAAATCTAGATAAATGAATGTTGTAAATGTTGTTATCAAATACGTTTTTTTTAATTTAAAATTGGACAGAAGATGACAATGGATTAACCTTGTTTAATACTAAACTATTTTTACAATATTTCCTATTTTTAACATCAATATTTATTTCCATAAGTACATCTAAAATAATTTATTTTAATTTCGTAGTATGAAATTATTTATAGATAATTATTTTAAACATCGCCATATTGACATTAAAACATTTAGAAAGCGCAGTTTTCCATTTCGTATTCTAAAATCTTTAAAAATCAATATTTTCTGATAGAATTTCTCACATATTGTTAAAGTAAAGGAAAATGAGTAATTACAAGTTAGAAAGTGCGCCAAAAAGCAGAATTATTTGAACGCTTAGAATGGATATAGGTGGTATAAAGTATACCAGACTATTCAAAATTATGTGCATTTAATTTGAATTTAACTGTACATGTTTATAGGAAATTATAAACGCATGAATTATTTATTATTTTAAATTAATTTTGGAGTTTACAGTGTAGGGGTATATAAAAGTAACTAACATCAATAAGTTCAAATTAAATTTAAGATGTGTAAGAGAAAGTCGGGTGTTGTTTCACATCAGATTTTTATTATATATGGAAACAACTAATATGTACCACACCCAGTGCAGCAAATGGAATTCGCTATAAGATAATATTTGAATATATATATATATATATTATGTTTAATCATACTTTATTTTAAAGATAAATTCTTTACATATGGAAATTGCATTTTTCTTTATAAAACGACATATGTTTTGTGTATTTATTATGGATAATAAATGTGACAAATCCTTGCTATAGGACCAATTGCTACCTGACTCCCGTAGGAACATCGTAGATTATTATAACAGCCGATAAAGTTCTTGGAATACAAATTTTATACAAACGAACGTAAAAAACTGAAATATTTTTGAAACTAAAAAATTTACAATAAAAACTTGTAAAACATAAATTGCAAATTCCTCTTCCTCCAACTAAAAAAGAAATATGATTATAGAACAAACTCTTCTCAAGATATATTAATTTTAAGAAAGCAATCATCCGCCGTCTTTAAATCAAAATTGCTGAAAAAGCAAGTGGTTTGAGAAAGAGGACTACACAAAACTAAAGTTTATTTACCTACCACTAGTAATAATTAATAAACTGTAGGGTATTATTGTCGTTAAAATAATTTATAATTGATTTTATGAAACAATTGTAAGATATATGTAAAAGTATTTTTTTTGGCTAAATTAAAATGCAACATTGCAATATCATGAATGAATTCATCGACGTTTATAGTTATTTATTGTACTAGTGTCTTAATGTGCAATAATACGTTTTATGAAACACACCTTTCTAATAAATTTTAAAATAAATATTTTATTAAAAATTTAACAATTCCTTTGGCATGTTACATGTTTTTATAAGATGCATCAAAGCCTGGCAGGTTCCTAGTGCTAGTTGTTATTATTTATAGTTTGATGTAAAATTTGTGTTAGCATAAAATAGAAGAAGGCCTGAAGTTATTTTTTAAAAATTAAGAAAGAAGCTGAAAGACGGTTTCAAGCTTATTTCCTAAAAAGTCTAGTGAAATATGCAATAAGAAGTTGATTGCATTTAGTGAGTGGCGAGTAAAGAGGGATGCAACTGGTATATGTGTTGGTTTATTTTTTCAATGTTAAAAAAAACTTAAGGCTTCATCAATGTGTTGAAAGTAACTTTGGAAGTCTATAAAAATATAGATATTTCAATATATGTATATAAGCTCCACAACGTATGAAGTAGAAGAGGCAAGAGTTGTCGAACGTGAACATATTGAACAGTTTTTGAAGGAGGCACTCAACAAAGAATATTTAATGATGTCAGTAACAGTTTGTTTTTTCGTGAAATTGGGTATTTATTTTCTATGTGTATAGGTTGCACTAATAATAGTTATTTCTGGTGTATGTAGATGTATCGAGTTGACGAATTTGAGATTAATAACATATAAGCTAAAAATTCTAATACCGGATCTAAATCAAATTTAGCCCAAAGTTTTATCATAATTAATAAATGCTCGTGAAATAAGTATATTTTTGTGCAAAAAAATGAAAAATACACGGTACTAACATTTTGTCAAAAATCCTTGTTTCTTGAAACTACCAAAATCGGAGTTCTACACTGGTCGTAGTATAAAACGTTCTTTGGCAACTTTATTGACCAATGCGGGGGTTGATGCCTATAAATGCATAAAACATTTAAGCTGGATGAAATCGTTTATAGCGTCAGAAGTGTTATAATTACGTAAAATTAACATTATTAAAAGGTTCCAAGAAGAAAATTTAAGAAGGAACGAAATAGCTACGTTTGTTGATGATTCAACTGTCTTCCATAAATGTGAAAAAATCAATTGAGCAAATGAATAAGGCTGTTTTTTAAAACCAATGTTAATGTTATTGTTAACCTTAATAAGTAATCGTTTAATTTTATTTGTTCTTATATTAACATTTGACATAACATTTTAAAAAATCTGATTTAAGACAACACACGACTTTCTCTTACTTATATATGCAAATGGTGTCCGCAAATGATTAAGTTATTATTTACGTTTATTTGGGAAACAATAATTGTAACGGTCACCCATCCAAGTTACTGGACACGCGAAAAGCTGTTTATCTTCGGAAATTTTATTTTCTCTAATAAGTTGCTTTAAGGCATTTTTTCACAGAAATCGTTAAGTTAACGTATAAGGGCATTAAAGGAGTAATAACCGTAGGAAGTTACAAAATAAATGTTAGACCTGTTTTCGACAAAATGCAAAAAAACTTAAAGAATAAAGTGGCACTTCCGGTCATTCAATTTTAACTAAATTCCTTCCAATCACGCGCAGATGATAAAAAAATGAATATAAAATTTCATTTTTATATGATGCTTAGTTTTAAAGATATGTTATTCAAAATTAATACTTTAAGTACTTTCGGTTACTCCATTTTCGAAAGTTTATTAGAGAAATTGCTTAGTTCATATAAAATGGAATTAAGTAGCTAAGAAATATAATAAGTTTTAAAAAATTTTTACAATCGATTTCATGAAAGTTGCGAAAAACGAATATTCGGAAAATATCTAAAAATGACAGAAATAAAGAGGAACTTCCGGTTGTTCGATTTTAACCAACTTTTTGACTTGACATACAAAGGTAGTTATGACCCCAAGTATAAATTTTCACCTAGCTAGATCTTTTAGTTTCACAGTTATTTTATTTAGAGTTAACGGTGAAGGTACTCGGTTACTCGATTTAGGGAATAGTTTCTGAGAAACAGCTTAAACTATATGAAAGATCATTAAATGGTTAAGAAATTCTATAAGTTTTGAAAAAACCGTTATAGCCAATTTCGAGAAAATCGCAAAAACGGAAAATTCGGAAAATACCTAAAAATAAGAGAAATAAAGTTGTACTTCCGGTTATTCGATTTTAACCAAATTATTGATTTAGCATGGGAAGGTAATTTAGACCCCAAATATAAATTTTCATTTATCTACGATTTTTAGTTTCACAGTTATTTTACTCACAGTAAGAGTAATTCCGGTTACTCACTTTACGGAAAATTTTCTGAGAAACTGTCATAACTATATCAAAGGACATTAAATTCTAAGAAATACAATATTTTTAAAAAAATCGTTCTAGCCGATTTTGAGAAAATCGCGAAAAACCAAAAAATGACAAGAGTAAAGTGGCACTTCCGGTTTTCCGATTTTAATGTCTCCAGGTGGATACAAACTTAAATATAAAATTTTGTTTATATACGACATTTCGTTTTTGAGATATTTTGTTCACACACACACACTTACATACAGACGGACACACACACACACACACACACACACACACACACACACACACA